>VHZZ01000672.1:40410-59888 GCA_009801015.1 Silene noctiflora
TTAAACTTACATTATAAATAAAATTAAAATTCTATAATCATTTATATAAAATAAAATAATACGCCATAAAAAGAATGAAAAATAAATATATATTAAAAAAAATTAGAAAACGGTAAATGGACGTCAAAATATGTACAAACGAGTGTTAAAAATTTAAAATTATGTAAAATACGAAAAAAAAAGACATAATTCTTAGACTATAATTTGTTGTATTTAAATTTGGATATTTATCTATTTTTTTTGTAAAATTTTGATAATATCAATTATTTTAATAATTAAAACGGGTTAAAACTAGTGTTTATTGTTACTCAACCCTCAATATCCCTAAATAACTTGATCATAATTTATCTAACCTAAACCCGAAATGACCGACCCACCCACCCAAACCCGAATTTTTGTAAACCTGAAATATGAAAGGTTTCTTTTGTAACAAACTGTAAATATGTAAGCGTCATGCATTACCCTCCGAGAAATAATGAGATTTGTTCCGAGTTTAAATGCAGTAAATTTGTGATATAGGTTATGCATCATAATGACTACTCGTATGCTGTAAGATGATAACTACGGAGTATTTGCGTGTTGCATATAAGAATAAGATAGTTATAAACAAGACTAATTTTCTCTATCAAAGGCGTCTTAACCTAATACGAGTAATTTACATAGAAATTTCATGAATGGTACGGAGTAACATAGGTTCAATGAATGATAACTCTTAGGTTCAAAATCTCCGAACCAATTTGTGACTTGCACTCTTATATTTCCCCCATTTCAATCATTTCTATACATTTTCTGAATATATGTAGAATGAAGAAAGTATAATAATGCTTGCATGATTTTCATTATCACAACTCTAAAATATATGAAAGTTTGGTATCATAAATCCTTATTTTCTTCAATCTTTTGTTTTAGTGTTTGTGTTTCCACTTGATACCATTCAGCTCTTTCGTTAATTTTTAGGTTCTTTCACCATCCCTTGTATTTTCTTTTCCGTCGACCTCTATTACCGGTTCTTTCCATCAATTCGTTGTTTCACAAAAACATGCACCATATCAGCAATTGAACCGGTTTACCAAAACCGAATCCATAAAAGAGCAAAAAACCTTGGGATGAGATTTGAGAAAGCAATGGTGTACCGTGTGCGTTCTCTCTTACGTATAAATTAGTACTCAACATTCGTATTTCACAGATTTTCTTATTATTGCATGAATCTCAGTATCTCACTATACAGTATAATAATTAACCCTTCAAGTGGTTTTAGGAAAACGGAGCAGGAAAATATAAACCTTTCCAAATTCCAAGAAAATAACGTAAGTTTATCGACCACATTGCTCTGTCCCTTGTCCCTTTTGAGTTGTCGCAACTGTTTCATGCACCTATTTTCTCTATTACAACTTCTGCTGAGCGGGATCCATTTTCGAAAGAAGTGCATACATTTCGGCAATGGCTCTCTCAAAGTAAACTTTGGCTTGAGGTCTCTTTACCTGAAAGACGCAGACAATATTATGAGTACCACATTACCCGATGTAGAGCTTACAAACTGAATTAATAAAAACTCCGGACGCGAAATGACAGATTCTTATATTTTATTGTAAGTTATATTTCAGCACGGACTATATGGACCATTTATTGTGCAATAAGCCAGTAACAGTCATCCAATGGAACTATCGAAGTAAATTTTATTATGGCTCAACCAGTCTGTGTTGTTAATAAGTCTGGTAATGCTGCATAAATCCGAACCCTCTACCCCGCCTTAGGTAAGGGCCCTAGAGGCGTTGGGGTAAATGATAATGTTGTAGAACTTGTAGTGTGTGGATCATTTGGATTTTTCTTTGGCTTTTTTTCCAGTTTAGTGTTTCCTTGGCTAATCTAGGTGTTGCTTGCCGTTCATTTCTGGTGCTGTAGTTTTGGTTGCAGTGCCCTGGCCTTTCGCCTGATTTAAAGTTGCACAAACATTGCGTGTAATCTTTTTCTTTGTATGCCCGACGTGAACTTTAATAAAGTATAGAGACAAGCAAGGCAGGCACCGAAAGAGAGTAGGAGAGTAAGAGACGAACCTTAAAGGTTGGGGTGAGGAGACCATTTTCCAAGGTAAATGGTTCAGGCACCAATGTTACAGCTTTGACAAATTCAAATCCTCTCAACTGACCATTAAGAGAAGTTAGAAATAGATCTGAATCCTCCATATTGAGCATAAAGTGCAATGAAGAAACTTACCCCAGCATCTCTTCCCACAGCATCCATCTCGGCCAAAACTGCGGCCTTTGCTCTAGGATCATTACATAGTTGAGCTAAATCATCATACTGAGATGCAAGTAATAGTGGAAATATGTTAATAAACTGAAGCGTTACAAATGTCATTTTGACCAACCATCAAAACAGTGGAATAGTCAGAAAATGAATTTTGTTAGCAACTCTATGTAACATCACTATGATAGTCATCAAAAGCTACACATCGATAACATGAAACCAGCTTTACCAGCACCTAATTGTGATTCTAAATACATCAATGCTTGTGAAAATTTGCTCTTACTGAGGTAGGAAGCAACAGTATAAACTACCTTAATGCCCTCTCCAGCAGCCCAAGCGTTCAATACTTCGGGATCCACAGAGATGACTGCTACCAAAGACGAATTGAAGCTATCACCTGATAACAGTTTCAAGCTTAAGTTATACTCCCCTCTAAAATACATGACAGTACTGTTAAATCATCTGGGTTGAATTTGAGCCTACCATATACAAAGCACTGCGCTATAAATTTACACTTTGCATATACATTCTCGATTTTCTCCGGTGCTATATACTCGCCCTGTGCTAATTTAAAGATGTTCTTTTTCCTGCAAGTTTAAAAAAAAAAAAAAAAACAATAACCTTAATAAATAATTCAAAGGACTAGACAACAGTCGTGTTAAGTAATCATGGTTAACAGGTCATTTGCGTTGCCCCAAGTCGGATTTGGCATTTCAGATGCACTGTCAATGGATTATCTCGGTATGGCTCAATTATGTTGAAGATAAGAGGCATGAAACGAAGCCAAAATGCTGAATATGAGAAATTACAACAAATGCACTTTACAGTACTGCATCACACTCTCATCGAGGATTCAATTGAATGCCAACTACGCAAATCACCTGTCTATTATCTTAAGGCGGCCTCCGGGTAGCCAAAGCCCTATGTCTCCAGTGTGCAGCCATCCATCATTGTCAATAACTTCCCTCCTAGAATAAATCACATGCAAGTCATTGAATGAAATGTTTCAAGAAAACAAGAAAACAAAAGAATAAGCAAATGACAGAAGAGTCACTACGTCTGAACTTCATCTTTGAAGTAGCCTTTGAAAACAGTGGGGCCTCGAACAGATATTTCTCCACGAGGGTAAGGCTGATCCTCAGAGGTGTAATTCATTTCAGGAACGTCCACAAGTTTTACCTCTTTATAGAAAATACAAGGCAGTGTGTCAGTCACCAATTGTCAATAATATCTTCATGTAACTGAGTCATATCTACTAACACGAGAATTGTTTGTATACATCGTTAAACACGGATATTATCAGTGAAAAGAAAAACCTAATCACTGCTAGCTTCCTAACTAGACAGGAAAGACGAGACAGGACAAGCATGATTTGTTGGGCAGAATCGAAACACAAACATATTAATTATAATGTGTATTTGTTGTCAGAGAATGTGAACTGCTAACATTTCTCAAGATAAATCTGGGAAAAAATCTGGAAAACTGAAGTGTGGCCATGTTCAGTCAGCCAACATGCACTTACCACAAGCAGGATTAGGAGAACCGACATGGCCCGACAAGATGTCTCCTTCTTCCATTGAAGTAATTACACAAGACGACTCAGTCATTCCATATCCTTCAACCACTTGGCAGCCAAAGCACCTAAAGGTGAGAAGTTCATAATTTTAGCACAATGGATTATCGACTGAGTGACGGACTATAATATTGGTTTAAAAGGGCACATAATTGCATTACTAGTACTTTTCATTCAAGAAAATTTCTGAGATAAATTTACCAGTGGATCACAATTAACTCACACTTTCAAGAAGTCCAAGACATCAGGTGACAGAGGTGAAGCACCTGATCCCATAAAGCGAACTCTGCCACCTACTTTTGCTTTAATTTTATTGAATACTAGCTTGTCCCAGATGGGCGACGGGCTCCTACCTGAAAAAAGTATGAACAATTCAATTACAATTGCTCTTCAAACTTACAACAGATAATCAAGAATACACAACTACACACACTCTATGCAGAAAGGAGGCAGTGAAAACATATGAACCCCAACAAAACAAAACGAATGTAACTTACAAATATAAGGGCATTAATCAAATACGCTAAACATAAAAAGCTCACAAGATACAGTATAGCTCATAATCCTTGCCATTTCCTAATTTAATATGGAAGTTAAGAAGGGAAGACAGTTCAACCACTGTCCATTTGAATTGAGCCAAAGATGGTTTGTTTTTTTAGCTATGGAATACAATGAACTAAATCAAATTGTCATTAAACCCTTTGTGTTTCATTCTTCATGAAGAAGTCGATAGCCATACCGTGTTTGTTTAAGGGACAATGGAATACAACCTCTGAATCATTGGACGGGATGGTTGCACACAGAGAACCTTTTTTACGCACTTGGAATAGTGCACCAGTAATGAGACAGCTCTTATAACTAGACAATTATATCAATGGCATTAATGATAGATCACTGGGGAAACAGGATAGTAGCCACACAACATAAAAAAAAATCGCATGCTGTAAACTAGAATACTTGGACACTGAAATGAAGAATGATGGAGAAAGATACAATACCATTTATTACAGCTTGCTTTTTTGAGTTATAAGCTAAATTAAAGAGTCGTTCCTTAAGACCACCAGAAGTCTTGACAGCATTAACAATCCTAGAACACAAAACAATATCAGAGACACAAAGGTGTTCCGAAATCAAACCCATGTTTATATTTCTGAATGGCACTTAACAGTTAACAGTGACTTACCCTGCATAAATTCTGTTGTACAAACGAGGAACACTACAGAAAATGGTTGGACGTAACTCCAGCAAATCATCCATCAACTTCAAGTTGTCCTATAAAACAAACAATGTACAACTGATTGACTTCTAGCCGTAAAATTGTCCTTTCAACCATGGTATTACATTAAGGCTCCAATCTTGAGCTCGGAAGCGATTGTTGCGGCCTAAGGTTGATCGTTGCACCATAAATGCGACCAATACTGCCTCAAAATGCGGTAGCAGTAACCTCTTGAACTTTATAACTCGAGTGTGAAGCGATTTCATGGCAAATATCTAATACCATGCTTTTAACACTCCGTACGTTGAAAAAGAAATTGCAGATAGCACACCAAGACACCACCAGAGAAGAGACAAAAATATTGGCTTCAAACAATAGTTCCGACACTTTAAACTTGGGCCCAGTTGATTTTGATGATAAAATAGATCATATATTCTGAAGTAGGGCGTCATAATATGAAAAAAGAAATCACACATATGACCAATATGCAGCGAGTTTCCTCTAAAAGAATAAGTAGTCTAACATCTACGAAAAATGTGACGCTAAAATAACACAAATCACGTACCCCTTGGTAAAAACCAACAGCAACACCATAGTAGGCTGACATAATCTGGTTTGCCCTTTCATATATGTGTGCCAAAGGAAGATAGGATATGTAGCTGTGACATTCAGAAAGTTAGAGAGTATATACAGAATTACACAGGAAAAAAAAGGGAGAAATACATTTACCTACGTGTAAGAATCTTTCGATTTAGAAAAGTTTTCATTTCGAGTGCCTGAAGTTTGACTAGTTCCACTAAAGAGGTACCAGGTTTCTAGCACAATTCCACTATGGATACTGGAGATTCGAATGGTTTCACTTTGGGCGCCTAAGGTTTGGATATACTTCCACTTTGGGTGTCTTTCAGCTTTAAATAAAACCATTATTTTTTATTTATTGATGCAGCATATAAGTATATAACTTTTTGAGCGGGTTGTTATAATATTATTTTTGTAAATTACATTTTGAGAAATGTGACCCAATTTTATGATATCATATAATACTATACAGAGTAAGAACTAAGGAATATATTATATAAAAAATTAATACAATAGTTAACAACATGAACATATTATTTAGTGATACAATCATTGTGTGTACTAATAAGTCAAAAACAAAATATTAACTCAAATGTTGATCCAAATTTATTACTAAAGCCAAAATAATAACTCAAATGTTGATGCCATAATAATAATCATAATATAAAATATAATAGGCTTATTGTGAAATATATAAAGCCAAAAACAATGAACTAAGAAATTTATATCTATGAAAAAAAATAAGGAAAACATTTTAAAATTATTCAATGAGCTATGTAAAAACTGGGACAACACAACAAAAATGTTTTACTCCACATTAATAGTTAGAAAGTTAAATTTAATTAAAGGTACCCACAGTAAGACAACATAAATCTTACGCGCCCAAAGTGGAACTAGTTTAAACCTTAGGTACCCAAAGTGAAATTAGGGTACACCCAATATGGATTTTTCCAAAGCTCACGTATCCAAAATGCATATTTTCCTTGGATATACTTACACATCCGTGGGGTGAAACTTGATCATGTTGCTCATACCAGCAGAACTTGCAATCAAATTTCCATGTGTCAATACAACTCCCTTCAAGAAGGAAACATAAGCTTTTAGCACATCAAGATATGTCATCTACTCATCCACTTGTAAATACTGAGAGATTGTACCTTTGGTGTCCCTGTTGTGCCGCTAGTATAACAAATTGTTGCAACATCCTCTGGTGTGGGAGGGCAGAAGGCCTGAAGACTTTTTTGGCCCTGAAATCATATTTAACAACATATACACAATATTGCTGGCTAAACATATTTAAAAAAAAGGACGCATTTGACTACTAACAACTTAACAAGCAAATAGAAACCCAATAAGATTCTAAAGTGGGTTGGAAATATGTCACCAAAGAGCCAATAGAAGAGTAACAAGAATATAATACAGTAACAGTACATGAATACGGGTAAGGAAACGAAGTTAAGGTGTCATGGCTAAATTACTACCTTAGAAGTGAATTCACCCATGATATAATGTAGTCAACTCTTAAACATCGCCCCTAAGGTTACCATAATGCTCCTCCAAATTTTGCACCCACAAGTAAGAAATATAAACTCAAACGTACCTACTTAGATCGTACTGAAAACATAGGAAATTAGTATTGAGGAAAATTCGACAAGGGAAATTCTACGTCGTACACCCGAGTTTTTGGGTTTTCTAAGTTGTACCCCTACATTTTTGAAATTACATGGAATATCCTTGAACTCCATACTTAGTCTCTACAACGACCTTCTTCAACCCTTCTATTAGTTCTTTTTCTCTCCCGGTAACCCTCCTTCAATCTCCACTGAGTCCATTCTCACTCATTAACATCCTCTTATCCTCCTCTACGAGAGCAATCACGAACCACCTTTAATAACCACAAACTACCATTGATACCTCCATGAACCATGATGATAATGGCGGGTTCTGGGTTGATGTACTATTGGGTACGTTCCTGGATTATTGGCTGGGTTCATGGGTTAATAGATAGGTTAATAGGTATATGTGTGGGATAATAGATGATTGGCTAGGTTAATGGGTGGATTAGTGGATCAATTAATGGACCAAATTAACAAACATAAAATCAATAAGGTCATAGTAGAGATTAAGTATAGAGGTAACCAGTAGCATTAAAAAAAAGGCATGTGTACCATGTAGAAAACTAAAAATTTCAGGGTCACACCATAAAATATCCCTTTCGCTAATAGTAAATGACTCATAAAAAGGTTCAAATTATGTTAAAAGTATGGAGCAAACTCTAAGAACTAGATGTAATGTGCGGATAGTCTCTAAGTCTCAACCATTCACTACATACTTTGCCTCAACTGTGATTAGCAGATGACTAAGAGATGACTCAATAGTTTTGAATAAGATTATAAGAAATGGAGGAACTATAAAGTTATTGATTCCAAAATTAATACTAAATTTGGAAGGTATTTAATGCTTAAATACAACCCTAAGGGCTGTATTTATCATTACCCATTTAATAAATCCACGATGATCTTTTTAATGAATATAATTATTTATCCCACCAGAGTCTAGAATAAATTAAGCACACCGAAATTACCTGACTTAATAGTTTTGAATAAGATATAAGAGTGACCCCTGATGCCTGAGGAAGTGAGGGCAAGTGCTCATCCACCCCTCCAACTACCTGTGCCACATGCAATGTCAACACTGACATAATTCTCAAGTAACATGCCACAACAATAGATTGCTATCTATAAGCCATGTAAGGTTCTGAGAGAGCCTACCACTATGACACGAACAGTAGGAATCTCCGATAGAAAGCTCAACAACTGCGATTTCCACAAACAGAACACAAATTAGCGGGAAATAGTGCACACAGATAATACACTATGCTTGTAACATGAGAAACCATTGATCACTTCCTTGTAAAACTGTTTCCACCACTTCAGTTTGTGTTCTAAGAGAAATTTCCTCAAGACTACTAAAAGGTAATTCTTTATTTAATTTTCATGTTCGCATAACGACCCGTAAACTAGTTGATGGAATATAAAACTAAAGACGAGGTGAAAAGGAGAGAACAGCATATTAGAATATTGGATATACAGAGTTTAATGTAATATGATGAGATCACGATATACCATTATTTTTCAAGGCTCGCTAGCATATGAGTTATTTAACGGGATAATGGATATCAAACCGAAAATGAAATAGAGGGAAATGATGGTGTTGACCAAAAGATAAAAAAGGGATGGAGTGGTGAGAGAACTATTACTACCGCTAGTACCGTATGAGGGTAATGAGATACCATAGGAGGGAGGTGTTCAACTATTTATTTACAATAAAACCGAATTCCAAGCACCCATATATAAATTATTGTGTCCTTTCATGTGTACCTATGTACATGCGTACATCTATATATATGAATTTCTACCATTTAATCATATAAAACTTTCCATTCAAACAATTTTTAATACAAGATATCAGAGCCGAGATTTGCTCGGCCAAAATTACCCACCCCTCCTCCACCCTCACCACCTCTCCATCTACTCAGCTTCTGCCAACTGACATACCCTCTCACATGGGGAATCATGTCAAAACCACGTCGGATAACATCACGTAAGATTGGAAATTGTTTCTCACATTCTCACCCAAAAAAACAAAATCTTTCTCAGCAACCACCCTCTCAGCCACCACCAAATCGACACCCCCTGCCCAACAACAATGTCATACACATACTCCCTTCACTACATCTCTTTTTCCACTTGACTTCCTTCGAGTCCTTCCTTTTAGTCTCCTTTATCTATAGTTCTCCACCATGGCAGCCTCTTCTAACCAACTCCATCACCTTCACCAACATCTGGATCCACTAATTACCATGAGCGTCAACATAATCAATTAATCATCATCCTTTCTCTCCTAGTGGACGCACATCTGAATTTACCGCCATGACCTCGACTACCTTCTGGTATTCATCTCTCTGCCTCACCACTCTAACTTCTTCCTCCCTTAATACCAGCACGCCTCACCATCTTCTAAAAACTGTCAGAAATGGAGGGAAATACAAATACTGCCATGATCAGAAACGCCACTGAACCCTATAGCAGTTTACCACCAAGAACAAAACAATCTCTCTTTTCTCTTCACCATTCCCGCCCTTTTTACCATCCTTCTCTCCAGTGCAAAACACACATCTACTTCAGCATCGTCCCTCCAAGAAGTTAACAACGCTTCAAGATTCTCAACACGTACAGGCCTCTCATCATCATTTTCCTATATCCACCAGACCACCACCACCACCACAGCCTACTATTATTCTTTGTGTTTTCCTTCATTACCCCATGACAATTATTTTTTATTCCACTACGCCCTTGGCCTTAATTACTTCAATACTTCATTCTGCCACAATTTCTTCTCTTCTACATCCCTCGGTCTGTTCATTTAGAACTTCATTTTCTTCAAATTATTTTGAACTTTTGTAAACTGTTTATGTGGATCTCATCTGAAATTTTCTGGACTTTAATGAGACGAAAATATAAAAATGAGAGAATTATGGTCTAGATAACATTATTCAAATAACCTTGTAAAGTTAAGTAAGAGCGTGTGTTCGGGTTCTTCATTTATAGTATAACTAGTATAGATCTCGCGCATGCATGCGCGATATATATAGTTTTTATTTTTTTAGTGTATTATTTATACATTTTAAATTTGTACCTTAATATTTGATATTTCGGCCCATTGTATTTTGATATGAAACAAAAAAAATGAAATGAAAAACTAATCAAAGTGAATTGAGTAAAGTTATGAAATGTGTAATTTAATGAAAATATTTTTTTTTACCATAAAACTAAGGATTTCATTTATAGATTTTCTCCAATTATTTTAAGGGTAATGATAAATACAGTTCTTAGGGTTGTATTTAAGCATTAAATACCTTCCAAATTTGGTATTAATTTTGGAATTAGGAACCAAATTACACATCCACCGATGCAATTAATGCGTATATTAAGTATTTGTTTCCTTTTTTAGCTTCTTATCATTTTGGAATTAGGGTTGTATTTATTATTTTCCTTATTTTAATGATTTTTTTAGAAATTTTCTCCAATTATTTTAATGAATCTTTGTTGTCACGAAGCTAATTTTTTTTATGAAAAAAATCATAATTATGAAATTAATAAAAATATTACATTTTAATTATTAAGAATATATTTATTGAAAAGATAATAATTTAAAAGAAAGAAAGTTTCACTTATTTCCTTATTTAGTTATATGCATTTAGAAGGAAAACTAAGAGAGTTTTTAGTCTAAGGGGGATGATAAATATAATAAACTAAGTTATCTATCAAATTGCCGTCTTAGCTCAGTGGTAGAGCGCGTGGCTTTTAACCACGTGGTCGTGGGTTCGATCCCCACAGACGGCGTTTATTTATTTTTAATTTTACGCAGCTGCTTCCTCTGTTTTTTTTATATAGATTTATGTAAACATAAGTCAAGATAGTAGACCTTAGTTCCAATCAAATCTCTAGTATCCCAAGTTTTAAAGCAAGTGAAAGACCATGCGCATCAGAAAAACTTACAGCATTTAATGTACTCGGTACACAAAAAATAGCCTGTATGTCAGCATGATTCACTATATATTGTACAGCATCTGGACCTGTAAACAGTCAAGTCAAACAAGCTAATTTCAGAACTCACTGGACTTGGACAAAACAAACGAGGTATTACAAAAACCTACAAGAACTGAGTGGATAATACCAAGTGTATCATATAAAGGAACTGAGATAAATGAATAAGCTGAGCAGGCATGATCCACAACTATCCATTCTGGTCTGTTGACAAAATAGAGTCCAACACTCATTCCCTGTCAGATACAGATTTCAATTGTAACATTGAGGTAAAATGCTTCACGAGATTCGAATGGAATAAAACAGAAAGAATACAGCTGACATAAAAAGCTAGTCGAGATTCGAATGGAATAAAACATAAAGAATACAACACATAAATCATGTTTCTATTTCTGATGGAGCCAAAGACTCACAATTACGTGGTTGTGAATATGATAAAATAAACTCTTTGGGCTTCATTTCATTATGAAGGAGTCGTTAGATGTAATTTTAATCATGGGGTCTTGGTCACGGTCGTGGTAGCGGTTGTCGGGCCTTATCTCACTCAAAGTGGCCAGTATAGGCTAAAAATGTGGTAAATTACTGTTCAGTTATTTCTCTTAATTAGTAAAGAGGAATGAACACTCATTACTTTAATTCATGATGGTGCATGCTAGTTTCAGCTTCAAGTGCATGTATTACGCAAAGAAACTCCCTCCATTGAATGTATGAGTTTCATACATCTAATCGTTTTGTGAAACATGCGCAAGCTACTACCTTGGCTAGATATTATATTCCATCCATTTTTTGGATGAAGATTTGTAATCCTACTATTATATTATAGTGGAAGAATTGGATTCCTAATCCCGCAGTCTTTTACCTATTTGGGTTTTCCACGTAACCAAGATATTCTTGCTGTTGCTGTTTATTTTAGTTGCAATATTTTTCTCTCTCCATCGAAATTACAGAGGGAAATATAAATTTTCCCAACAATTGCAACTGCTCCTTGATAATCGGACGCAGATCAGAGTTGCGGCTGATATCTAAAACCATGCTCGAAAAAACCTATCTATGTTGTTAACCTAGAGATAAGGCTACATCACTACATCCGATCTCCATTACCCTCTCATATGCGGGACCCCTTGGGACATTGGGGTAATGCTGTTCTTTTAATACAACTTGTAAAATCAGTGGAGCGCGTTTGTTTTCAGCCTTACATTATCCCACCATTTGGAGACCATTAAGGCACCTGGGGTAATGTTGGTTTTCGTAATAAAAACATGTAATCAGTGGAGGCTGTTAGTTCTCAGCCTCACATCACCACTTTGGATCCTACATAATCCTTACGAAAGAGAAATGAAGATTGGAAGCACTAGACTTACTTTTGATAGTCCAAAGTTCTGAAGGGCAGATCCTACAGCCGACCGAGCAGTGCTCACTTCTCCGTATGTTGTCCATTTGTACCTTTAGAATCAACAAAATCAAATGAACAAAATTTCTATTGACAATTATCATCGATGTGGTCACCAACTAATAACATTACCCAAGCCTCAACGGGGTCTTGCAAATAGCGGGTTAACAGAGGTCAGATGTACGGGACCATACCTCTGTTAAAAACACAGAAGTTGTTTCTAAACCCCAAAAAAGAAAATTGCATTGAAAATTGCGGAAAATAGATTATAATCGAGTGACATACTCTCCTACTGTTCCATCAACCCGCACTCGAGTACCCAAGTACTTGTAGTCTGGAAAACTTTCAACTGCATGTCTGCACAAATTTTGCACAGCTTACAAGATGTTAACAGAAATACTTAAAACAACTTTACAACATCCTATTGCCAACATGAAAAAAGATCTCACACAAAGTTATCATGCAGTGTCCCAATCTCAGGATGGTTTGGAAATCTAGTAACCAGTTGCAGTGGGGATCGAGCAGACCTGCTCAAAATTATGACAAAGCAAGGTGTTACTAAATAACAAAATTAATAACCAGAAACATGAGACAACCAAATGCAAAAGTACACCGTTTCAGAAATTCATCAGAAAATAGCTAACCTGTACACATTCCACTTTCCTGTGTGTAGCTTCTCGGGAAGGACTACACTGTACTGGTCCTCTACAAAATATCAAGCGTCAGAACTATGTGAACAAGTAGATCTTAAGGGGGACATTTTGTTGAACATCGCTTAAATCCCAAAGGACTTGACACAAACAAGACGACAAGCCACAAATATTAAACAAAAAAATCTCCTCATCTTACGCAAGAGAACAGATACAAAACCAGTTCTGTATATTTCCTTGTCCTTTTTCCTTTATAGAAGATAGACTTCCCTACCACCATTAAGAATTGGTTTTTTTATCGTCACATACAACTTTAATTTGAATCAGTCATGTAAGTGCAGGTAATCGCATTGTATAACAAGACCGACTTAGTAAATTTATGATATTTGTACTCTGCTTCCAAAGGCATCCCCTCAATAACTGTGTTTCTCTAGCCATTGAGTATAATCTCTAGGTAAATGTTTGAGATATTTGTCCTGTATCATGCTTTATTATGTCCCTGCACAAAGGTCAAAGCCAAATGACAAATATCTGAAACATACACAATCAACGTCAGCAACAGCTCTAGCCCATATGACATTTAATTCACTCACAATGAAATTGCATGTCACTTGCTCCATGCATAGTTTAAGTAATGAATGAGACTAATAAGATAATAATCATAGACGAATCTTTCTTCACTAGGCCTATGATACTTTTAACTGGAGTTAAGATTCGGGAGATTGTAGCTTCTCAATAAATGGCAGCTCCTAGTAGATCAAGTATCCAAACTATGATGTACCGTCCATGAGACGACAGTTCCTCCTCAATAGCCCGCATAGCTCGACATATTGACAATGGGAACAAAAACTCCCTCTCTCATCAATCTATAGGTGCTCTTTTACTACATGGTCAAAGAAGCCTTTCAACCACAGTCAACACTTCATTGCCAAGGTTGATTTCAGAACAATGACCACGACAATTTTTTGCACATCTTAGTAGTAGAAAATGGGAGCCCACATGATAAGGAAAAGCCGTTTTGAAGTTATGCTATAAAAGAATTCTTCAACTTTGAACATAACCGATTATGAAGGGAAGTCTTTACTCCTATTAAAGATAACATTCCAACGATATAAACTATAATTAGAATAGTTTTTTAGATAGGAAGAAGCAACGACATCTCCACATGCAAGACATGACGCCAAAGCTGTCATTCCAAATCTACTGAAGCATAAAGAGAGAGTAAATGTATTATTGAATCATCTCTCATTTGCATCCTCACTGGAACTAAAAAATGACTGACCGTCCTTACTACCCCCTTAGTTCCACCAATGTAGCCATATAAACATTCACACCCAATATTGAAGTGTCAAAAACATTGCTACAACATTCACACCCATGACCCACCAATTAAATCAAACAATACATATATCCACCAACAAATTATTTCCCACATCAAAATCTTTACAAAGTTACACATTATGATCAGTGGCGGAACCAGAATTTGTTTCTCAACAGGCAAACTACCAATGAAATAAAGTAATCTATAAAAAATCGAATTTTTTTTGTACCTCTTAGTGGTAGTTAATTGGAGCTCACATGATGAGGAAAAGAGGCTTTGAAGTTAGGATTGTAACAGAGTTATTCAACTTTGAACACAACCAATTATGAAGGGAAACCCTTACTTCTATTGAAGGTGACATTCAAACGATGTACACTATAATTAGAATAGATTTTTAGATAGCAAGAAGCAATGACATCTCCTCCACGTACAAGACATTTGACACCAAGATATCGTCCAAATCCACTGAAACATAAAGAGAGGGTAAATTAATTTTGAATCGTCTCTCATTCGCACCCCCACTAGTACTAAACAATGACAGCCGCCCCTTTATCTCCCCTCAACAATTAAGCCATAAGCATCCTTAGTAAAACTGGAAAAGACACAACTGCACTTACTATCGTACCAATATTTTTATGATAAGCAAATCCCATGAACAAAAAGTTCCAAATCTTCAAACATAAATCCGAAACAACTAAACCCAGAAGCAGAAACTTCAACAAACAAACACTGAAGAACCCATAATATATAAACCCATTTATGTCAATTGGGACCAACAACCAAATCCAATGCTACATTCCTTCCACTTTCATTTCCTAAGGTAATTGTCCATACACTGAAAAGAGCAATAACAAGGGGATTAGAACACACCCAACACACACCAGCTGTTCCATTCTCAAACTCTATTGGTGGGAGTTGGGACCGGATCCTTCTACAATCTACTCCAACAACAAATCCAATGCTATATTTCTTCCCCTTTCATTTTCTAAGGTAATTGTTCATATACTGAGAGAGGCAATCACATGGGAATTAGAACATACCCATCACCACATCAACGGCCTCATTCTCAAACTTCAATGTGGGGCCAAATAATTCTACTACATCAATCCTATACACTCCATTATCATGCTGAATTAACAGTATTATTAGCAGAACCAAAATTTCAGGGGACGAACTAGTAATGCAATAGGCTAACTTCCAAAAAATCGAAACTTGTAACTAAAGTTTCAACTTTTCATTGCATCAGATTACTAGCCCCCTTAAATCCGCCACTGACCAACATCCAACTTCTGTACAAACATATCATACTCCATATACACATTCGCACCCACTATTGAAGTTTCAAAAACATTGTTACAACATTCACACCCATGAGATCATGACCCACCAACTAAAATCAAACAAAACATATAAATATCCACCTACAAATCACTTCCCACATCAAAATCTACACAAAGTTACCCGTGATTAGTAGCGGAACCAGGATTTATCGCAAAAATTATACAGGCAGGGGGACTACCAATAAAATAAAATAAACTTAACAAAAATCGAAAATTTTAACTAAAAAAGTTAAAATGTTTTTTTCATTGCTCACAGGGGAGCGCACCTGTTAACCCCCTAGTTCCGCCACTGCATAAAACGATTTAAAAACAAAAAATAAAACTACCTTTATAAAATTCACCAGCAGTTTGACTTCTGAGAATTACAGAATCATGATCTTCAGCTTGATTAGATAAAACAAGATGATTTTGAATAGCTCTTAAACGACGTTGAGCAGAAGACTCCATTGATAACTATTAAATTCTGGGTTTTTTTTTTTTTTTGATTGATTGATTGATTAATGTGTGATGAACAAGTGTTTAGTTTGGATCAGACAGATTGAATGAAGTAAAGGGTTGAATTGAATTGATTTTTAACGGTGCACGCAATTCTATGATGATGATGATGATAATAATTGGTTTTATTACGACATTTTATTTATTTAATGTTTTATTTGTGATTATGATAGTTATAGTTAATTAATTAATGTTTTTATGATTAGTTGTAAAATGCAAAAGGATATTCATAAATCACAAAGTATTTGTCAACTATCTTAATTTGCTTTTTGTGGGTTAAAGTTTGTTAAATATGTTTTAGATGTGATGTATTAATGTTTCCTTAATGACAATTTGTTGAACATCTTTATCTAAGAATTAAGTTTGTATAGAATTCAACATTCTACATATTTTAGTCCTCGTACCAAATTATTAGGCTACAAAACAACCTGAACTTTTTTATATGTTGAGTTAGGCAAATTTCTTTTCCGCTGAACTGAACTAAATTGAATTGAGATGAACTGAAATAAAAATTAATTTGTGAAGAAATAAGTAATGAGCTGAACTAAATGAAGCTTAACTGAACTGAAATGAGTTGAAATTAAGTCAGCAAAAATAGGGTCTTAGTAGAGATTAGATAGATAATGAAAGTTCGGTCTACTTCATTACTCTCTCCGCCTCTAAATAAAATTCACCTCTTCAATAAGGCAATGATACAAGAATTAAGAAGAATAATAATGTGTGAGGAAAACTAATAAGAGTTGGGCAAAATGTGGTGCCACAAATTATGTGAATCAAAAAAATTAATTAAGTAAAGGGCGAACTTTATTGTGATATGGTCTAAAAGTAAATGGTGAACCGATGATCACTTAGATCCTATACATATTTTTACTACATATCCTACACATTTTTCTTTCTTTTTTTCCCACTCCTACCCTCCTCATAAAAAAAATACTCTTTTTTTATCTCTCCTCCAAAACTCAATCAATTTGATTACAATTTGACAATTATAGGTTTTAATTTGCTCATATCATAAATAATTTTTTTGCATTTTATTAACACTTTTGTTATTTTCATTAATATTCGTCTTTTATGTGATTGAATTAATGTTTTTATTTTAAAAAAAGAGGTGATTTTATACAACCAAGGAAGTGTGGTTGAAAGGGGTGGCTTTTTAAGTTGGTGGTTGAAGGGGTGGTTGTGATGGTTGTGGGCGGTCATCAAAATGGAGGATGTGGGTGAGGAGGGTGTCGTCGACAGGGGGTGTGGTGGCTGTAAGGGAAATGGTGCGGTGGTCGTAGGCTAGTGAGACGGTGATGGGAGTGGCCAACTAATTTAGGGAGACGATGGTGGTTGCAGAGGGGAGGGAAGGTTTGGTAGGTCGTGGTCTCGTGGGGGAAAGGGTTAAGGGAGAAGGTGGTTCGGTGGTGGTAAGTGTTTTCTTTATTTTTTGTTATTTTTTATTTTCTATCATTCATGGAAGGTGATGCGGTGGTTGGATAAGGACGGTGGTAGCTGCGGCAGAAGGAGTTCCGGTCGGTCGTGGAGGAGAGGAGGTTAGAGCTGGTGAAAGGGTGGTTGGTTGGTTGAAGGCTAAAGGGCTGGTTGGTGGGGAAAATTTCTTGAACCTTTTCTATCTCTTTGTGAGTAATAAGACGTGAAAGGGGCAAAATTGGAGAAACTTGAAAAAGTTGTGTAAGATTTAGTAATATATTGTGTGCGAAATTAATAACATGTCCCTTCAATTTTAAATTCTTAAACTTTATTGAATTTATGGCTCTATTAACTATTGACCTCACACTTAATTTGTACTTAATTTAAATTCTGGCCCCTCAAGAACGTAGCTTTTAGTTAGTGATTATGGGTCTCGAGTCTCGAAATGGGGGTTGCACATGTTGTTCGTGTGGGTCGCATGAGACCTCCATAGATCTGTCGTGTGAGGTAGACGAGGGGTCTTTGTATGTTTGAATGAGGTAGACTAATTGGCATACACAGGGTGTAGTCGTGTTCTTGACACGAAAATTCCTAGGTTGTTTCATATGCGATGTACCACAATTTTATCTCCAATTTACACCAACTTTTCCAAAAATTCTCTTCACTTGCCACTAATTGATTTAAGCAAAACTACATAACACTATTCAAACTACATGTATTGAAAATATAAAGGGTTATTTTATGGGAATAATCCAAACTATACCTCATCTTCTCACATGAATACAAACCATACTTTAACTCAGAATAATCTAAACTACCCACTCATGTTTTTCATGATGCACTAGTCAACCGACTACTTGTTTGTCAGGTCATACTTATTAAAAAAAAATCTAAAATTATTAAAAACAATAATAGCAAGACCAAACTTAACTAGGGTCAATCATCTTATCATCCTTTTTAACATACTTTCAAAACCTAATCAATAAAAAATAAAGATGAAACCACCATTTAAAGCACCTCAAGCTCTTTTTTTCTGCTTTATAATCTCCATTTTAGCTTCCTACTACCTCATCTCTTCTTTTCCATCAAACCCTAATAAAATACGGACCTCAAACTTCTCAATTCTCTATCTCACAAATTAATTTCCCCAAATTACTATTTTCTCTCAAATGAAAACGGAATCAATTGTCGATTATTAGCGTTTTGCAAAATAATCCACAAATCCTCCTCTTGTCTTTGACCTCTGATTATTCCCGATATTATTTAACACTTGTTTTTTAAATCCAACTAACCTACAAAAATCCCCACACACTTAGTTGAATTATTACATAAAAGGATAGTAAGAGTGGAATTGTTATAAATATGAATTTAAAAAAGGAGTTTGTTGTTGGCGGAAGTGTTGGTAAAGAACAAAGTTTTGGGGACAAAGGAGGAAGTCGTCGTTATTGGCGTTATTTGTTATCGTTGTTGTTTTAACACCCCCACACTCAAAAGTGCCTTACCAAGGCCACCTCGAGTATAAAGGTGTTACCATCTCGATTTCCCGAGGTAATGATAATCATCAGACAATAAAGAAACATATTTAAGTAATAGTTAAACTGATTACATCAAAACTGTATAACCAAAACTGTCTGACCAGAAATAC
>VHZZ01000672.1:160399-170545 GCA_009801015.1 Silene noctiflora
AAATAGCAGCTTAATGAAAAATTACAAAATGAAAGAAAAGAAACATATGAAAAATAGTAATCATTTTAAAATTAAGAGAGTAAAAACCAGAAATTGTTTATTTCACATTACACTTTCCGATTCAGGAAAACGCGTTTTCAACTTATTAAAAATCGAAAACATGATTTTTTTTAACATAATTAACAATGAATGTTTCAGATCTACAAATTCTTCACTTTATAAAATCGACAACACAAATAAGATTAAAAAACGAGATTTACAACAAATAGTTGTTTTCTTTAATTCTACACTTTCAAACTTTGCAATATGTAAAATTTATTTGAGTAGCTTTGAGTAGATTGTGGATTGAAAGGGGTGAGGCGGGCGGTGAAAAAGGTGTGAATACCGAGGAGAGAGAGGCTGGGAGTCAATGGTGTGTGGGAGGTGAGCGAGGCAAAGGTGGTGTGAGTGAATAAAAATGGGCTGTCAAGTGAAGAGAGTTTTGAAGAGTTGGGTGAGGTGAAGTAAGTGAGGGTTGGGGTTGAGGGGTTAAACATAGTTTGTAGTGGACTGGACTCAATAACAAAAAACATGAGTTTCATACGAGAAGCGCTTCGAATAAATTGTTCCGAGTAATATTATACTTTCTGTGTGCTTGGTCACCTAAGTAAAAAATCATCAAAATTATATATCGTATATGCAATTTCAAAGTTAGCTAAATATATTCTCAAAAAATATGAGGAAATTTGAGAAGCAAAAATATAAAAAAAACACGGATGCAATTTATTTATTTAAAAAAAAAATATCCAGAGTGATATGTGCAAATTTCATACAATCGTGTATGAAGTTTGGTACCGATGAATTTTTCATATCCTCTTTCTATATAATGTTTTTATTTAATACAGATTATATAATAAGACGGTGCTTTTCTAGAAATAATCATTCATTTGTTGTTGATAAAAGAGTGCTTTTTATAAAAAAGGACCGTCTTGCACTATAAGACCGTCTCACACAAGAATTACTGTTTTTTTAAAGGGTAGTGATTGACCAGCATAAAATAAGGAAAGAAGTTTAACTTATTGTAGTCCCAGTTATATAAAGCCAATATTATTTATAAAAAAAAAAATCTCAAATGCTAAAATCGTTTAAGACGATTTTTTCTCCAAAAAAATAATGTACTCAATAGCAACACTAATTTTATGCGAATTTTAAAGTAATCTGTGCATTGTTTGCACGGGATTAAAACTAGTAATAAGTAATGTTTGTATATGAATGAACTACTACAAACCAAAAAAAATGGTCACAAAATTCTATTTTATTGTTTCAACGAAAATAACCCGTTTAAAATAAGAATTTGCGGAGCAATAGTTTAGTACTCCTAAACTCCTAGTAGTTCACAATACGCAATATACTTGCGTTTACTCAATAATTAATCCCTTTCTGAGGTGAACTCTAATTCTGCATCTCCTCTTTTCTTCCTCCTTTGACTTCCCTTCGCCGGCATCTACCATCGCCGTCGATCACGGCCGATCAACGTTCAGGTAACCTTTTCCCCAATTTTAATGCACTAATTATCTTGCAAATTACAATTACATGCAATTTAATCACCTAGTAGTTCTTGTTTTTCAGGCGAATTGCGCAAAAATCATCAATTGAGGAGAAAAACATATCGAATTGGTTATGATTAGAAATTAGGGTTTTCCGATTTGAGTTATTTGATTAGATATGATCAGAAATGATGGAGAAGTGAGATTTTTAGGTGATGAAGAATTTGTTGGATAAAATTAGTACTTCTAAATCGTCTAGCAGTGATTTATCGCCGAAATTGAAGCGCAGTTTGTCGAGTTCTTCGTGTTCGGGTTCAGGTTCAGGTTCGTCGTTGCTACCTGCGATTGTAGTTTCTGCGTTTTCTGGTTACGAGAGCAGCAGGAAGTCGAAGGGGCAAGGGTTGAGGAGTAATGGTAATGGTTGGGGAGCGACTGTGAAGAGAATTATGGCAAGTGGATCGATAAGGAGGATTAAGGAGACTATGTTGGGGTATTGTAAGTCGAGTGTTGTCGTGTCGTCTAGTGATATATGGCTCTTGGGTGTTTGCTATAAGGTCCATGATGATTCTACTGGTGGTGATCCTGCTGCTAGTGCTGGGTTTGCTGCTTTTGTTGAGGACTTCTCATCGAGGATTTTGATGACGTATAGGAAAGGTTTGAACGGCTTTTGAATTTGTAGATTTGATGTAGTTATTTACGAGTTGTACGTATGGTGATTGTGATGACTTTGTTGCAGGGTTTAATCCAATTGGGGAGTCAAAGTATACCAGCGATGTTAATTGGGGCTGCATGCTTCGGAGCAGTCAAATGCTTGTTGCCCAAGTGAGTTTTTTTTGTTAGTTTTTGCGCTTGTCTGTTGCTGTCTTAGTTTGAATAGTGGGATGTTGTAGAATTGGATATTGGACATAATATTGAAATTCACAGGCATTGATTATCCATCAATATGGAAGGTCCTGGAGGAAGACCATGAATAAGGTGAGAGAATAACTCTTTCCCCTACCCTTCCTCCTTTCTAATTGGAATATGCAATTGTATGTAATGGGTTAACAATACGCTTACCACTGTAAGTTCATATGATACAGCAACTTGATGAAGGCTACACTGAAATATTGAATGACTTTGGTGATTATGAGCAATCAGCTTTCTCTATTCACCAACTTTTGGAAGTTGGAAAGGGTTATGGGCTCGCTGCTGGGTCGTGGGTAGGCCCCTACGCAATGTGCCGTGCTTGGGAAACTTTGGCCCGAGGTGAAAAGGAGAAGGGTAGCAAATTACTGCCAATGGCCGTCTACATTGTGTCTGGTGACGAAGATGGCGAAAGAGGCGGGGCTCCTGTTGTTTGTGTAGAAGATGTGTCGGGTTGTTGCCTTAAATATTCAGGAGGGCAGGCTGATTGGGCACCTGTTCTATTGCTGGTTCCTCTCGTGCTTGGTCTTGAAAAAATTAATCCCAGGTTTGTTATGCTTACAAATTGGAACTTTGCAGTGCATTATTTTGGGCTGTGTCTTTTCTATAACGAGCTGCCCGTTATGAGATTATAATCTGTACAGATTTCCTGTTTTTTTGTCAAACAAGTGGGATTCTAGGTAATGCATATATTGTGCGACTACATCTTGTGGCTTTCTTCTCCCTTTCATTGAATTGAACTTATACATATGTTATTTGAATTAGAAACCTTTCAGCTGGTTGTATAGTGTTATGGGAATTATCATTACATGAGAATCGTAAACTCTAGTAATGGAAAATCCAGTCCAATTGTGGCCGTCTTATGTAGCTGAATCATGGCTGTTACAGTAGCATTTGTGAATAATCCTTCTAGATCTAAGTATCTAACCTATATCTCTTGTTGCCCCCTTTCTTAAAGTAGATCTCGGTTTCTTTTTGATGAACACTCCTCTATTTGGACAAACATACACCTACTGATCTACATACGAAATATCGTCATAGCTGTTAAGATTGTGTATTCAGATTAGAAATTTAGATGTTAAGGAGTCAAGCCGTCAAGGTATTATCTACGTTCGTTGGGTACTTGGTATTATAGTGAATATATTACCATAAATCTGAGGTACGGAGATCTAAAGTTTCTGTTGCATGTAGCTGATATTTTGTATGTGAAAGATTTCAAAGCATGTTTCTTTTAGATGCTTAGAAGATTAAGGTTTGGTAGTTGTTTGTAGCTTTGAGGCGTACTTTGGTAAAACTTAAGTGTTCAGCAGTAGGCCTAGAAATTTGATTCTTTCTGAAAACTTCTCTGTTTAGTGCCTTGGATGTCTTTATAGCATATAGAGGCTTAGACTGAGATGCTTGGATGGGATTTATAAGGACTTTTTTTTTTTTTTTTTTGGGTTTGAGGTGTGAAAATACCCTACAATTCTGCCCAAGTCATTGATTGTACCTGTTAATACGAGCATTTATTGGAACTTTAATTTTTTTTAAGGGGATTGTTTGACTCACGCTGGTTCTGATAATATACAATGAAATGGACTTGAGATTGGAATGTAAATTTGATGTGCAGGAATAAGTTTCCTCACTTACATTCAGCCTAGTGTCACTAAAGTCTTTTTGACATTTAGATGAAGAGTGCAAAGACCTAGAGGAAAATATTTTTGATTGTCTTGCGGATATATGAAGATTGCTTGAAACTGTGGATATTCTGACCAATTTTGGTACCCATTTACATGATGTGTTCTTAAGCAATATAATACTAAATATCCTTGGTTCACGCTAGCTTTAAGGTATCGATGTGTTTCGTTGGAATTAATTAATGATATGGTCTATCTTATCTTTATATGCTCAAGGTTTTGTCTGTGCATAGCTTTGATGCTTGAACACAAGAGTGAATAGTCAGATGATATGTGGGATCATTTAATTACAAAATCATTGTAGTTGTCTGTCTGAAGATCTTAAGGAGTATGACGCGTACCTTAGTGGATTTAATTCAGGTGCTGCTGGCGTAGATGGAATTTGGTGAGGAACTATTGGTTGAGTATTTTTGTTAAGACAAGATAGCTAAAAGTTTTGATTGAGTTGATTTTAGTTTTGTTAGATGAGATGTTAACTAGGCCGCGCCATCAGCTGGCTCACCTTACACTGATTGACTTCTCTAGAAGGGTATGTGTGGATGGGGTCCAGACTACATAGCTAATATTGTATCAATAACTTCATTTCTTCTTTTATTGAGTAATGGTAGAAGATGATGATCGCTACCCCAAAAAGAAAAAAAATCACAGCCAGACATATATCTACAACTCCTCGTAAAACCGAGGTTTTCATAGTAAAAAGCAGCATTCTGGAGATCATTGTCGTATGAAAGTAAAAAGTACCTTTTGTGAACAATGTGTGTGAGATGGTGGGCTTATTAGCTATTGACTGAAGTAGGTCTTGGAACTTTGATACAGAAAAACTGTTGTGTGATAGCACAGTTGTTTTTTATATTGCATTAAATTTCATGCTTCATGAATCATGAGTGAACTAAGCACATTGTAATATTATTCGTGAGTAATTTTTACAAGGACTATATGAAACCCTAGAACAATCAAGGACTTCTCCACAAAAAACTTTAAATAGGATTCATGTTTATTATCTTTGTAAACAGTTGGGAATGATTAATCATATTATGCTCCAACCTAAGAGGTAGTAGATGTATTCTACACTTTTGATTGGTGTATAATCATAATGTATTATAGACTGTGAAGAAGTCAGTTGACAGCTCTAAATTAGTCATTTAGCAACAGGCCAACAGCCATTCAGCTTCTAACTTATTATCCATATTATGTATAGTTTCCTAGTCTTGAACACCATAGGCACCGTCACAAGTGAAGATTCATTTCCATTCATAGCACCTTACAAAGAGATGAGCAGAAGCATAGAATCAATAGGAACAAGGCCGAAGAGCAAATAATTCAAATTCTAATATGTGCTTGTACAAATTAGAAAATAGTAATTCCTAGGCTAACATAACTCGAATTTCAAAGCCAATGGTGTGATACCTTGTTTATTTAGACGAAGAGATAGTAAGTTCTTATGTATTTCTTTGAGAGGTAAGACATTTGTATACAAATTAGGAAGCTAACTTATGAAACTATATATAATTAGACTTATTGTGAGTTTATTTAAAAACAATTTATAGACTAATCGTCGTTTGATAGGCTCGACCCTTATTTGTTAAGGGAAATTATTTGTGTTACATTATATTCCATCTATCCACTAATAAGGTTTCTTTTTGCCTCTTTAGGACGTCGCATTTAGAGGTCCTTCTTGGCATCATATCTCTTTTCTTTGTACTTTCTACCCATATTTGTATTATGGGAAAATCTCTATATTACTTTATATCCCCTCTATCACTAATAAAATTCCTTCTGGCATCGTTCCTCTTTACTGTGATTCAAGGGAGTAACATTTTGTTCATGGTGTAATTTTCAGCCGGGTTCCGGATTCGCTTAATTGCCTAACGAATTGTGAATTACATTGAATTATGGTGTTCGGTTATAATTTTATCAAATTATGCTCTATTTTGAGTGAATTGCATTTACGTATTACAAATTCGAATCGGCCGTATTGCACTATTACGAATCTGGTAACCATAATTTTGACCGGGACCATTAACCATACTATGATAAGATACTGTAGGATTCTAATGTCTTGCCACTTTCTCGTAAATTTCACCCATTTACTTGGCATTTTCTGAGTTCAATGTTAGTTTAAGAAGGCAAAAGGGACACCTTAGCTATGAGGTGCAAGGCGGAAAGCGTGTATCTCATGTAGGGATGGCCATCAGCACGGCCTGGCCCGGCCTGTTTAGCCCCGAGCAGACAGCCCGGCCAAGCCCGCCCCCAGCCCGCCCCTTCCCTGGCCTGGCCCTGGTCACAATATCCARACCCGGCCCGCCTCTGGCCCGCCCCAGTCCGCAGCCCGCCCCCGGCCCGGGCCAGACATAATCCCAGCCCGGCCCGCCCTCCCCCTGGCCTGGCCCGGGTCTGACCAGAGAGCCCGGCCCGCCCCCTGGCCAGCCCGGCCCGGCCCGATGCCATCACTAATCTCATGCACAGTTTCCATAATGACGTTGCCATGTTTTGTTTTCTTTCTGATGCCTATGTCTTTTCCAGGTATGTTCCTCTACTGAAGGCTACGTTTGCATTTCCTCAGAGTCTTGGCATCTTGGGTGGGAAGCCTGGTGTTTCAACTTACATCATTGGCGTGCAAGATGACAATGCATTTTACCTGGATCCCCACGAAGTTCAGCCAGTAAGTGGACACATGATATTTGGTCTTTATTTGAATGTAAAATGACAGTTTTACATAAAGCAGCTTTTATTAGCTTAGTGTGTCATGCTGTATTCTGTGCAAGGCTTACAATATGTAACAGCTCTGAATTTGGGAACTCTATCGAGCCTATTGTGTTTGTTTGTGTGCTTGTATTTTGTTGTGTGATGGAATGAATGTGAATCTGTTCTCCAGTTTGTATCACTATAGTTGACTTAGAAGTTAGCATATCTTTTTCTGGATCAACATAACTTGCTGTCAATCGCCTTCATCCCCCCCCCCAACACACACACGAAATCCTTTCACTCGTCTTGACTGTTACTGTATCTTCAGAATCCTGTTATTGAACTCGTATCTATGCCTTCTTACAGTTTTTCCCAGATTGAGATAATTGTCAGACATCGGAAATGTCCCATAGCATACTTTTACTTCATTTGAAAAGAAATTCTTATTAGAAAATAAAAATAAAAATATGGAGCGATATTATTTTTACGCTGCTGAAATATGCAAGTTTTGGTGTCACTAGTCTTATGGACATGCAACGAAGTGCTGCCATTATTTTGCAGATTCTAAACACGGACTCTTTGTTCCCTATTTCATTTTTCTTTTTGAGATCAATTTGAATTGTTGATTGTTATTAAATGTGAGACATTAATGATTCTTGTATTCACCAATTAAAATCTGGGAGCTTGTAATCTGTATGTGAGAAGATTGAGTTAGCTGACAGGACATAGAGGAGTATAGTGATCACAACACACAATAAGATTCCTCCTAAAAAGGCTTTCAGTTTCAGGCTTGAATTTTTGACCTGTATTATTGCCCAATAGAAAATGTCACATATAACAGCAGGGTGGATGCTTATGAAGATATTTCTTTTGCTAAATGCTAATGGTGATTTAATTTCAGCTGATCATTCTCGTAATCTTATAATGATGAAAAAAAGGAGGTTTTGAATGTTGAACATTTGTGGGTTACTTTGTAAATTCTTCTTACATAGAATCATTGAATGGATTTTTCGTTCAAGTTGTTTTTGTGGTTGCTTTGTGACTGTAATGATTAGCCATTTATGCATTTTTCTCACATCTACTGTTCTTACTGATCGGAGGTTTGAATGGGCTATGCATTTATCTTTCAGGTGGTCGACATAAAAAAGGGAGACCTAGAAGCTGATACATCATCCTACCACAGCAAGTAAGACTTTTGCTGAAAATAATTACCTTATGCTGGCTTTCATTTCCTTCATATTCTCATTCATTGGATGTCTGTCAGTGTGGTTCGGCACGTTCCATTGGAGTCTATTGATTCATCTTTGGCGATTGGATTTTACTGCAGCGACAGAGGTACTTAAAATCAGGAAACTTATTTTTATTAACTATTGTGTGTAAGAATGGAAATGGTCCGTACGACAATCCAACAAAAATGTCCAAAAATTTTGCGTTGTCAGCAGACCATGCCAGTCCTAAGTACCCTAAACTCGGATCTATAACACAATCCAAAGACCTTACCCGAGCTTGAAGGAGTGTAGCATCCTTTTTCTTATAAAGCAGAGATACCTTAAATGCAGCTCATACTCAGTTTCTTGGTGTTGACTAACAGATGACTTTGATGATTTCTGCTCTCGAGCTTCTACGCTGGCTAATGAATCGAATGGTGCACCACTGTTCACGGTTGCTCATTGCCGTAGCTCCCCCAGGGCAACAAATCAAGGAGATATGGTTGGTGGCATTGCTGATGTTCAATATGATGATTCTTATGATGTGCTCCATTCGACCAACCCCGAGGGTGAACACGAGGATGATTGGCAATTGCTCTAATGGTGATTGATGGTTGGTGCTGTTATTTTAATTAGGGTTGGCACCATGAAGCATTAAAAAGAAAAAATAGCTTTTGTCCCCTGGTGTGCTGGGAGCTACAATGCGCCATTTGCTGCTGACAAGATTAGAGCATGATTGCCGCAATATGTTATCCGTGATTGTTTTAGCATTTGATTTACGTAAGGCTTCTCTTGTAAAGAAAATCAAACTAATGGAAATGAAGTGGGCGAATTGATAGGTTCTGTAGTTGATTCATGATTTGCTTCGCGTTAAATTCTTTTATTGGAAACTAGGTTGTATCATAACTCGTCTTAAATACGTCATATTGTGATTCTTCTCACCAAAATTGCTAGAAAATAAACATCTTGGATGCTGTATCCTGTATGTAAACGAAGATGTGTATTTTCTTTGATTAGTTTCATCGAGGCCAAAGATCCATATGGAAGATCGATCAAAGGAAAGTCGGACACGGTAATAGGCTGCCAAAAATGTAATCCAAAAACAGTGCCCAGCGAAGGAGCAAAAAAAAAAAAAACAATAGGCACAATCAATGGTGGTTATACTTGCTCGTGTTCAATTTCTCGTGTAATTGAGCTGTGATGACGATGTTCAATGTTTGCCATCTGATTCTCGAGTGGAAGACCTGACCCTTGGTTCGAAACTCCTGCTGGGGTCATGGATCCTTGACCCGACCCATTATCTTTTGACCTCAGAATAGGCATAGACCTTATTCTCTTAGCAAGGACTCTAACAGCGGGCGCAGTGGACGTAGTTTTCTTTGCTTTATGAGCCCAGTCAATGAGCCCCTCTTGAATGTGGTCGTCAAAGATGGCTTTGTTGAAGCAACTTCCCATCTATCGATGCCAATAATCGAACACGTATTAGTCCTAGCATAACCCGATACAAACCCGGTACAATTAATGGCGTGATTTAAGGGTTTACCTGTGTAATAATTGCATAGAGTGGCAATGTGCTATAACTGCATAAAAATTGAACAAATACCCTGCATATACACCATTGATAAATTATATACATTCCATGATTAATTAAGGCATGAAAGAAATTCGATCGAATTGATCTTTACGCTATAACCAGCCGTGGAATTGTGTAGCCAATTGAACCCATGATGCACGAGTCGAAACCGTATTGTACCTAGAATCATCAATATTTTACACAGTTAGTATAAAAAACATTATCAAATATCAATCTGTCGTGTCGAGTTAATTTAATTATATCCCTATATTTTGACAATTTATTTTGGGACGTACTTTTTCACATACGAATTTTACTCTTTCACATACGACTTTTACAATATTACCCTTGTCATTTTTTAATTCTCTCGCCTAATATTTTTTTCCTCCCCTTCCTCATTTCCCATCTCCACTTCCGTTCTTCACCTCCGATCAGTCACCGGCAAACCTTACGTCGGCCGACCTGACCACCGGCCACCACCACCTTCCCAGCCGGCTACCCTCGTCAAAACACCAGTCGGCCAACACCAACCAAACTAGCCACCTAGCTCGACCAACAATTACGTCAACTTC
>VHZZ01000672.1:171030-188641 GCA_009801015.1 Silene noctiflora
GCTTAGGTTTTAGGTAAGAAGGGTAGTAGACGGAAAAATAATGAAAAAATGTATGTGAAAAAGTAAAATCCGTATGTGAAAAAGTAACTCCGTTTATTTTTAATACGGAGTATTTTTATTCGGTCACTCAAAGACAATGCGTAACTTACCCAAATCCAAAAGAAAAAGGCGAGCTCAAACGAGTTTTGGAAGAGGATAATATGAATGAGCAAGAGAAGAATACGAGGCTTGTGGAACCAAAAATGATCATCCGATGGTTGAATTTCGATATTATTTCCTATAATCGCGGTATGTTTTTGCGCCATTTGCCTAGCTAGTTGGATTATTACGTGCTCTAGCTTCGTACCCACGCCTAGCAACAGCTGCATGCACCAAACCAAAAGTGTTTTGAAACAAATGAGGTCCAGACGTAGTTTTTGTCAATTGACGAGAATTATTGGTAACACTTACTATTAACGGTATGAAAGCGATCCAAAAATATGCGTGGTATCCTGCATTTCCAATTAAAACGAATCATTAAGTAATGCAAATCCAGAAAATGTATGTTTGCGACAGACAGATAACCCTCACAAATAAACGATTGGGACGGGAGAGTATATAACAAGGATATATAAAGTATGATATGTAGCTTACCGTTGACGTTGAGGAACAAGAAGACGACCACAAATAACCAGAGAAACCAACTACAACAGCAACAATTAATTTGACGTTTAGGAACAAGAACACAACAAATAATCATGGAAACAAATGATTGGGACGGACGGACGGAAAGAAAAAGATTAAGTTGAGAATTAGCTCATTAACGTACCACCATATACTAAAATATTTTTGAATGAAAAGATTAGTATATAAATGAAGAAAAGTCAAGTTAATTAAAGCGTGTTTTGAAGACTGCCCAAAGTGAAATGAGAAGATTATTTAAAGACGGAGAGGATGACGGAGTAACTAACCTTATGCCGACAACTTTCTTAAAATCTGATTCAAAAGCACGAACCATGTATTTGTGGAAGTTAAAATTCGGATTCGTCCTACAATGCGTCTGCAAAAATTAAACCAACATAAAAATGAAAACAAATGACCGAAAATGTAAGCACAAATTATAAAATACAATCGTCTTATTAGTTAACCTTAACACGCTATGATCGGGCATCTTAAATTTTAAGACACTAGGAGTACTAGAATAATACTCCTTCGGATCCATCCCACTCGTTTATTTATTTATGATTAAAATAACTCTTAAAATGATATAAAAATGACAACAATAAATTTTACTTACCATGATGAAGCCCTTTCGCATTGTCAAATAATCCGATTCTGTTACGGAGCCATAAAATTGCTTGAAAAATGCTTGCTGTACGTAGAAGATAATAATGAATTTATACTATATGATCGGCATTATTAAATGCTTCACATACTAGAAATGTTTATCAAACTAAGTTCCAAAATAAATTATTATGGAGTAGTTGTTTTGCGCGAATAGATTGAAATTTATCATCCAAAACGTAAAATCAGACATTAGGTAACTTGAAAAGTCATGCGTGAGATACGTTTTAAATGTCGAATTTAAACTAGGAAATAAAATACTCCAGAGTAATTTTCGAACTTTATAATAAGAAAGACGTTCTAATTCTTATCAATGATAGAATGGAAAATAGTGGAATCTATAGATATTATGATGGTTACTCACCAACCACCCTAACGAACTATGATGAATGGCTCCAGATCGGTTCTTAACGAACTCATGGAGCTCAATCATTGTCACTTTAGTTTTCCCATCTGCAAAATGTAAACAATTCACATTAAAAATTAAAATTAAAATTAGAGGTGTTATGGTACAAGAAATAATAAGCATCCTACTAAATTACACGATTACACCTACTGTTATATTTCGTTGAGAAGAACGTCAACATATTTTATAAATGATTCGGAAAATGCACACGGTGCCCTTGAGGTTTGCTTTTTTGCCCGAAATACCCAATTTTTTTATCCGGAAAACTTTAAGAGGCCATAACTCGTGTTTACGAGTTCATAAAGTGATAATTTTTTTTTCAAATTGATCATCTTTCCGAGAACTACGACTTGAACAAAAAAATTGTTGAGTTTGAATTCGTGACCAAGAGATATGGTCACTCAAAGTTTGTTCGGTCAAAAAAACTTTGACACGCAATAACTCCTAGCCACGGGATCAAAATACGATAATTTTTTTTTGAAATCGCATTTCTCGAAAAGATGATCGATTTGAAAAAAAAATTATCACTTTCGGAAACCGTAAGCACGAGTTATGGCCTCTTAAAGTTTCCCCGGAYAAAAAATTGGGTATTTCGGGCAAAATATCAAACCTCAAGGGCACCGCGTGCATTATCCGTAAATGATTTTACAATGTTTTATTATAAAATGGTTTTACCAGAAACGTACTCTTCTAAGTTATAGAATATATAAACTCAAACACCTTTTCATTCTAGTCAATATGGTAAGAAAATTACCACTTTGGAGATCACGCAAATTTCCAATGTTTCCATTATTGATGGACTCTTCCCAAGTTCGCCATTGCCTTATCTACATGATTCATGAAGAGTAAGTATTTTATCGAGTCAGTTAATTCACGAGACCTTTTTTGGATGACGGGGGAAGTCATAGCCGCTCTACTCTACTCTACAAGGCAATGATGTAAGTGGGTCACCTTTAGGCCACCAAAAAGAATAGTAAGGGCGCAGGTAGTAACGTGCACAGCGGCTAACACAAAGATGAAGATGTGCAGATGATGCAAAGCTGTGATCGATAGCACTGCTACTTTACCCTGTCAAATTGATAAAACATGCAAAACGAAAATAAATGTCAATGGGAAAGCACAAGCGGTGGCGGGGCCAGGATTCGTACTGATGGGAAGCAATAAGCAAGTTTGTAAGACTAATGAATTTGAGAGATTTGTTTAAAATATTAAGATAAAGTCATTAGGTTTGCATTTTTAATTAGATTTAAACTTTTTTAAACGTAACTGAATTGAAGTTATAAGACCTAAATTAAACTGAAAATTTTATAAATAAAATGGTAGAAATATTTTTTATTAAAGTAGTACAACCAAAATGTGATGAACATTAAACATACTCTTAATAGTTATTTGGAACCTGTTCCTATACAATAAGCTCGGAAAATTCTCCGTGTCATTATTAGTTCCATAACAAGTATTGTCTTAACTACATAGCATACAAACGTATAGTTTTAAACTTAAGGACATTTTCTCATCCCTTTTTATTTTTTCAAGATAAAACTTTAACGTTAATCTGACGCAAAATGAAATCTTGACCGTTAAAAAAAAATCGACCCCTCTATTTTCTTTAGGAAACGAAGGGAATCCTAAATACTAAGTGGCCTAGTCAGACGCACGTCTAAGATCAGTGGAAGGTATCTAATCCTTTATTACGCTTTGTTAACAAAAGCAAAAGATGGTTCATGTTTCTCCAAATATTTGATCGAATAACTAACTTTATGATTATAAAACTCACAATTTTTCCCCTTTGATTTAAATATTTAATGGACGTATTCTATGTTTCCAATCACTTTTTGAGGAGCAATTACGTTAAAGTCAGCGATTTTTATAATTTATCTTATCTTATATAAGATCGTTGTACAACGTAGTACTACTACGAGTTTTGCAACCCTGTGATAACTTTTATATCTCATGTTTTAATAAAGACTAATAGGAGTAATAACGCAATCAGGTGATTGTCGGATTGACCTCATATATGTGGTTTTGCAGTTTAACACTGATACACGGGATTTACGCAATGTACAACTATGCATCAAAGATAGCGGCGGAGTAATATACTCCGTTGTCAGCAACAGTTACCTAGCTTTTATCTAAGGTGGGAATATGGTGAAATCATTAGCGCAAAAGAAAAAAAAAAAGGTTATAAAGTAGATGGACATGCAAATTATTAGCAACTAAACAATGCGCAACATGTTTTTTGTTCATTTAAGTTTCTTAATTACTAAGCTATCCTACTCGAGTAATATAATAGTCGTCCTATTCATTACCATTTAGTTATTTTACATTTAGGCTCTGTTTGGTAAAACTAACTGAAAATGTAGCTGAAACCTGAAAAGGTAGCTGAAAACTGAAAAGCTAACTAAAACCTGAAAAGCTAACTGATAAGGTAGCTGAAAATTAGGAACTGATAAGGTAGCTGATTATATAAAAAAATGTTTGGCAAACTAAGTAACTGATTTTGATGAAATTACGTAAAAGGATATGATAATTATTTAGTAATATAGATTTAAGGGGTAAAAAAGGAAAATTAAACTAAATCAGGTACCTGAAATCTCAAATGCTACTCTAGGTAGCATTTCATTTCAGGTAGCTTATTTGGTTAAATAAGCTACTTGTCAAACGGTTAAAAAAAATAAGGTACCTGAAATTTTGGTCAAATAAGCTACTTTGACCAAGGTACCTGAAATGGCTTGCCAAACAGAGCCTTACTCAATCTAGTTTCAAAAATTACAACTTCAAAGTGACCAGATTTTACTGCCCTAATATTTCGTTTTGACTCAAATTTGAACTAAATCAAATGGTATACGCCAAAGAATGATGTACCAAATTTTATGGTAACCTGATTCAATAAGGGAGTTGTTGTGAAGTACTCCGTCGGACATGATCCTTATTACTCGATATTATTAGCAAGACTCAGTATTCAGTGACACCATCTCATTTTTCGTATCATGAGATGGTCGGCCGCCTTATTACTTCATTAAATGAGAATTATACAAATAAAATTAATACTCCCTCACTTTTGTTACAAAGGTTTTAATACAAAGGTTTTAATGTTTACTCCTCACAAAAGAAAAAAGAAAACGTAAAAAACCCGTTAAATGAGAGGAAGTAATAATTACGAAATTAGGTCGTACCTTTTTGTGGCAAAAAGTCGAGTCCGTTCCCCCAGAGAGAAGGCGATGCCAAGTCGTGTGAATTGTTGAATTAGTATGATGAGAAGCAACGCTATGGTGCTTTTGACAAGGAAGCCATTTGGTGGCTAAATCTTCAGAAATGCACAATCTCCCTATTTTGCCTTGAAATACCGTCAACAACAGTGATATGAACCCTACCAACATCAACTCTGTACATACAATTGTTTGCGTATTGTGTGAGACGGTTGTATACATATAAATAACTCGATTTGAAAATTGAGAGAGTATGTTTTTACCTTCTTTGATCTTTTGCAATGCTTGGTACAACGGTTTCTTGTTTGTCCTCTTCAAATACTGAAAACACGTACGCGATTATTTAAATTATTTTCTGGTTCCGCCACTAATTACTATACATCGAGAATGTCTTAAGACATGAATTAACATAGAGAAGAGTTTAATTTAATCTATACCTTGCCAATGAAGTGAATGAGCCTTTCCGCGGCCAGAGAAATGAGAACAATAAGAGTGCATACTATCGACACCACCCACGTTGGTGTCGACTCCAAGTTTGCTTCCTCTGCTCCACCCCCAGACATTGATGAAATATATAGCAAACAATTTTAAGACAAGAGAGTAGTGAAAGTGGTCATTTGTTGCTCATTTTATATGTACAAGAATATATACTATAAACTATATGCATAATGTGCAATCTATGCATCATAATATAAACAATATTACATAATGTTTTGAGCCAAAAGCATACACTTGGAAAATGAAGCTCTGACTTGCTTTTACAACGTCTTTTTATTATAAAATTGTCACATTTATCTCGTAGTAACTTACAACCGTTTCTTGAAATTAGACCATTTTGTATAATTTTTTTACTAGTGAGGTATGAATCAATCTTGTGAGTTGTTGAACATTATGCAACTTTATTTATCCAAATCGGTTTATCGAAGATTAAACGGATTATCTTTCTACAAAATTTAACAGTATACTCCTCTATTACAGTTATTTATTTATCTATATTTTAGGGAATCTTACTAACTAGTTTACCTTTGTATTTTAAAAATGTTGTTAATGAGGAATTTCATAAGTTTATTTTCACCTTACGTTTGAGATGAGATTGATCTTTATTTCAAATTCACATTTCTTTCAAAAATAATACACATTTCTTTCAAAAATAATACTGAATACTCTGATAAAAAATGTTTTAAAGTTGTAATATCTAGCTCATTGAGTGAGAACTATAGCGACATATTTTGTCCGTTTCGGTTATTCGTTTACCTTTGGTTTGACACAAAGACCAAAAAAAGAGGATAGAACCAATTAGTTGATGACAAGTAAATCAAATTATGTGTGAATGATCAAATTGTTCGTCAAAAACATTCCAAAAATAGAAAGCTAGTAAATAATTGACTGAGACACCAAAAAATGAGTGGGACGAAGGAGTATGTAAAATGCAAATTCTTGGTTAACATGATTTCTTGATACTATTGTCATTAAGTGGTGATATTTAGGTTTGTTTTATTATTAAAACAAATATTAACATCTTAAGCAAGACTAGCTAACAATTAAAATAATAAAAATACAAAAAGAATATTTGTTGTTAAAGCTAAAGTATAAAGAGTCTCCTTCAAATCTATGTATAATACTTCTTTATACAATATCAATCAATGATCAGTGACAGATGAAGATCTACATTTTTTTCAATGATCTTCGATCTTTCTCCGGAGCTTTTACTTTATATTTGATTCCAAAGTTTGACAGCAAATGCTAAAATAATCAAAGAAAAAAAGTTTAAAAGAGTGATGGGTTGTTGACATTTTGGATATTTTATATTGGGTGTCTAGGTTGGACATGAAATGGAGAGATCTAAATTGTGAAAAACTTACTTGGTGGTCAATTAGTCATTGTTGATTGTCTTGTGGTCTCCCGCGACGGGGTTGTAGATAGTGCACCGATAAAGATGGAAGTGGGCATGTAGGTCACTGGACCAATATATTTCATGACCCATTTTAATACGACACGAAATTAACATAAAACAGTATAAACTGTGTGCGACGCAAATAATAATGTTTCTATAAAAAGTTTGTGCCTAAACCCAACACGGCACGACTCACATGTGCCCGGCCCATGGGTTGACATGGTGAGCTTACACACTAGAACTCTCCCATAAACATATAAACAAAATAGTATTGTTTGCTTGGTGGGCAAGCGCGCCCCAAATACACCTACCAACACTATCAACCCCCTAGTGTTGGGTTAGCATGTCCCAAATACACCTTCCTACGCCCGTACACTTTCCATTCTCTAATATTTTTCACTATTGGTAGCATGTCACGAGTCACAACTCACAAAAGAAAATATAAATATAAAAGTTTTGAGCACACTCGACTGACAATTAATGGCCCAAGCACGTCACAACACGACTCAACGTGCTTGGTTCGTGCCAGAGGCAACTCTTAGATTTCGACGACATGACACAATTTCCACATACACGTCCCCATGTCGTGCTAGTTTGAGGATGTGACACGGTGGGCCGGTACGAAGCACAATCCACTTCCATCTTTTTTCATAGATGAGCGGTGACGTGTGGAGGAGGTGAACCATTGTAGTGTTTGGATGGTAGGAGGTGGTGGGAGCGGGGGGAGAAATAGATTGGAGAGAAGAGTTCGAGGAGGGCCACAACGGTCAAAGCATACTACATGAGAGAAATGCACACCATTTTAATTCCTCTCTAAAAGTCCATCTTTGCTTTCCTCTCATCTCTCAAAAATTCCTCTCCAAACCTACACTGGTTTATTTTACAAAGACGAGCAACTTGCAGTCTAAGAACGTAACCGCGTTGATCTTAATTTTGTTGGGCTACAAATCATCTTAGAGTTTTGAGCTTGAGCTCAATTTCAGCTCGGAGCTCGTCGAGCCCAAAAACTGAAACATGAGCAAGGTCGGCTCGGGCTCGAATCGAGCTCAGTTTGTCATCACTTTTCATTTTTCAACCTAAACTATCCAAAAATAAATAAAATTATAAAATATAAAAATATATTATACGGATTACGAAATAATTGACTATCATATAAATATAAATATCAAAATAACATATAATCTAAAACAAATAGTGTGAATATTAAAACTATAATTAAAAATAAAATAAAATAAAAGAGCGTAGTTAAGCTCGAATTCGGCTCAAAGCTTGTCGAGCCCAAAAATTGAAGCATGAGCGAGGTTGGCTCCGGATCGAATCGAGCTTCGTATGTCATCATATTCTTTAATATCCAAAAATATATATTTTTTTAAAATAACTAAAATTATAAAATACAAAATATAATATACGGATTACGAAGTATTGATTGTCATATACTCCCTCCATTCAACTCCACACTACCACTATTCCATTTTCATTAATTCAACTCCACGCTACCACTTTCTCCCCATTTTATCCTAATAAAAACTCAATATTTACAAAAAATGTCATCCATACCCCCACACTAATCCACCATAAAACCCCACCTTTATATTTTTTTAATATTTTTAACCTCTCCATACTCTTTCCCTGTGTACTTTTAATAGTTTTTTTTAATCCGCTTCTTAATAGCCGTGCAAAAAGCATAAGTACCATGTGGGGTTGAATGGAGAGAGTATATAAATATCAAAATAACGTATTCCCTATAATCCAAAAACAAGTAATGTGAATATTAAAACTACAATTAAAAATAAATAAATAAAAGAGCGTAATTAAGCTTTCGATTCCTGCCTTGCTTAGTTTAGCTTGGGTTTGGTTCGAATTTGGAGCGAGTTCTCAAACACCTCGTAAAATCCCCAAATCATTTTCCCCAATTGAAGAGGGTTTAACTAGGGTTTTGTCAAAACTTCAGAACTTTCAAATTCCCCAAAACCCAATTACTAATTCATAGTCATTACTTCAATTGTTTAACTAATTTCAATTTCCCAACATTTGATCCTTCTCAAATCAACAATAAACCCAGATGGGTAAAGCTTCAAGGGACAAAAGGGTTTGTTCCTTAATCCCGATAATTGCTAAAGATTTAAGCTTTTTTGTATAAATTTTGATCTTTATTGAATTTGGGTATTCTTTATTTTGCAGGATATCTACTACAGGAAAGCTAAGGAAGAAGGATGGCGAGCTCGAAGCGCTTTCAAACTCCTTCAAATTGATGAGGAATTCAATATTTTTCAAGGTATAATAATCAATAAGTTGCCTCTTTAATGAAAATTAGGGTTCCTAAACGTAAGCTATTGGTTTGATGATTCATTTTGGGAAATTGGGTGTTGTTGGTGTAATTTACAGGGGTGAGAAAGGTGGTGGATCTTTGTGCAGCACCTGGTAGTTGGAGTCAGGTAGTATTCTATATGCTCAACTTTGTATTAGTTATTTTCGCGTAATCTATTTATCGATTGCACTGGAAAATGCACCTCTCTAGGTAATAATTAGGGATCACTCGGGATGGGAGTAATTATCGGGGAGTAACAGAGCTTAAAAATGCGCAGAAAGAGGAGGAAATTAGTGGTTAGTGGTGGTAGTTTAGGGTGAAAAGAGCAGGCGAGAGGGGGAGCAATTATCACCTATTGGGAAAGTGTTCTTTTCGTAAGCTATATTGATGTGCAAACCTGGAGTTATATGGATTAGTACTTATGTACAACAAGAGTATTACACCTTTGTGCTAAAAGTATTGTGAATTGGATCTTATTTTGCAGGTTTTGAGCCGACAGTTATATCTCCCAGCAAAGCTTTCACCTGATTCTAGGTTCGTTTTATGATTAAGGTTTGGTTGTGATATATAAGGTGTGTTTCCGTGTGTTTGTATGACGTGTTAATTCTTACACTCAAGGCTACGGGGAAATTACCTAAGCATCAGTTTATTCACATGTTTGGTTATCACATAATGTGTATATGTTGATCAGTGAACAATCGGAAAAATCTTCGTAATGTTGAGTCAAGGAATGCTAGGTTTTAATAGAAAGAGTTTATGTTAAGACTACAGTTTTTTCATTGCTAGACAATTGAATACCATCTAGTGATCTAACTATCTAGACAATGTTGAAAGCTTTTCCTATTTCAGGCCCACTCGCCAAAAATATTCCTTTAGACTGATGAGTTTTTCTTCTTACTTTTTAAATAAATAAGAATACATGATTTTTTGAATGGAACAGTTGATTGAAGCCGTTTAACTACAAGACTTGTGAAAATATGATGATGATAGACTTGTGTCACTAACTCACTACGACAAATGGAAAGCTCCACTTGACCAGAAGAAATATTATTATGCATTAACATCATAGGGTAATCTAAGTGTTCCTCTTTCAGCTTAATGCTCAATTCCATATAGGCTCATACCGAAAGTTGTGTGAATTATTCTAAGCTCGTTCAAAATGTATTGCGACAGACCTTTTTACCAAAAGAGTACTAGCCTGCTAGGATAATAGTTCAAGTATTGTGTGGGACCCTGAGAAGGATCTCATAAAACCTTCCGTTTGAGGTCAGCATTTGAACTTCATAAACTTCAGTTTGTGATGTTCATTGCCTGTGACAATTTCATATAAGAGAATTGTTTGTCTAGGCATGTAACAAGATTTGTAAAACCTTTTCACATCTTATCAACATGTGGATTACTAGCAGATCAGTGAACGCAGTATGACATGTTCCCTACCTTTCAGATGTCCTAATATGATAAAATTTCACTCCCTATTATCCAAGTTAACTCTCTTTTTACCCCTAGTTTAAAAAAGCGTGGCTGGAATGCGCTTAAGGCGCGCCTTGGATGAGGCACTAGGCAAAACGCCTCATCGCCTTCTATATAAGATCAGCTAACGAGCTCATTACCACGCACTTACCATATACTTCTTCCATTCAACTTTTATCACCCCATTTTAATATAATACTCCTCACATATATTGAGGAAATGGGGTGATAAATGTTAAATGGAGGAAGTAGTTTATTTCTAGATCTTCAGTTATGCCTTGTCTTGGCCCCAGTATTCCTAACTTGTACTCCTTTTCATGTGGGCCAACTTTAAAATCTTTAAAGAGGGTATAGTTGCCCAAATTTGCATCTAAAAGGCACATGCCATCGCCTTACGCCTCGTCCTTTGACCCCGTAGCCCCGTAGCTTCGACTTGCGCCACTTTAAACTAAGTTTTTATCTCCAATGTGTGCCTTTGACCATGCCTTTGTTCAACCTGTTAGTACACTACATTTGTGATATAGTATCACCTTTTAAGAAGTTACAATGATTTAAATAATATATTATAAATGTTAAATTGTAGTCTGACTATATATTTAGGAATAATTTGCAGTCAAAGGCTGATGCAAAAAACAAAATGCGACAAGAAGTTTGCAGCAGAGGCAGTGACTATGTCCTTTTATGCCACAGCTTATGATTTGTATGTGTACTGCTCTACAGGGATTCTGAACGACCTCTTATAGTGGCTGTTGATTTGCAGCCGATGGCTCCAATTGAAGGAGTGATTCAAGTGCAAGGTGACATAACCAACGCACGAACTGCTGAAGTGGTACGGTGAACTTTGCTCTAGCTTATAGTTTTTTCTAAGTACAATCCTTAGATACATGATTTACATATTGTTTTAAGTAATAGAGGTCAGAGTTGCGACCTTACTGTGGAGGCTTTGCAACATCGTGCCAAGTGGTAGTCCCTTTCTTGACTTTCAGACAAACATTAAGTTTCTCATGTAATGATGAAGCTTTCATATTTTTTCTTGCAGTTTTTATCCAGTTTAATTATTTTTTCTTGAAGGCAAATCAGGCAATAGCTTATCGTTCTTTAGTTCTAGATTATGACAAAATAAAGCAAAATGAGTCACTACAACGGTTGTGCTTTCTTTAATTGTTAAATGACAGTTATTTAATGCATTTTTGGTGCATTTTTTCTTCTGGACCATCTAGAGACAACCTCTATGTGTTGCTATCACGAGAATAAGACTGCGTGCATCCGATGTTTCCTTACCGCAAGCTGTGAGAGCCTTAAGGCTTTAGGCTCATGTTGTAACTAGGGGTGATAGCGAGCTCAGCACATTAAAATAGTAGTTTCAAAATATAAAATTTAAATTTTGAGTAATAAAACATAATGTTTTCACTTTTAGTTATCCAGATATGACGATTTGAGTTTCAACACCGAAATTTGAATTTTCAAAGTTGGCGCCAGGTAGAGAATTGAATTTCGAGCATTGGCGCCAAGTCGAAAGTTGTATATTCGTCTTGAAACCATGTTGGAAATTGGAAATTCGTCTTGGTGCCAAGTCTAATTTTCAAAAAAAAAAAAAAGAATGAAATAAGAACTAACATTGAATTTGAATTTCATGCTTGGCGCCGAAATCAAATATTTGAAATATTTGAAAATTAGACTTGGTGCCAAGCTTGAAATTCAAATTTAATGTTAGTTTTTATTTAATATTTTTTTATTGTCGATTTTCACACGCGATAGCGTTTTATTTACTTCAAAATTAGATATTTTCGATTTTTGTTTTCAAAAGGTACCATAGTATTAAAAAAAAATTTAAAGTAATTTGCAAAAAGTCGGAAAAAATAAATAAAAATCGTTAAAAGTGGTAAAAAAAATGGAACAAGAGGTAGAAAAATGCCAGAAAAACAATTCATTCTTTTTAAAATTTTACTTTTTTTTTTTTAAATATAGGAAGTCGCGCGACTGGAGTTCGGCTCGTGTGCTCGGCTTAGGCAAGCCAAAAATGCTTTTTGTAGGGTTTGAACTCTAGTCATTTGCTAGGACCTCATAAAGACCTCATTATACGTAAAGTGGCATAAACCCGGAATAAGTTTTTTGTTAGATATTATTATAAATTAAATGTAAAGTAAGCTCGTTTAAAGAAAATTGTAAGAAAAAGGCAAATTATAGTAATAAAAATATATCAAGTTGCTCGCGAGCTTTTCGAGTCGAGCTTGGCCTTTCTCAGCTTGACTCGTAAAGGACCCGAGCTGAGCTTTGACCGAGCCGATCTCGAGTTGTTTGCCAGTTGTCTTGTCTCATTATCACCCCTAGTTATAACTGTAGAGAAGGTAAGTCACCTATAGACAGGTGTCAAACAAAAGTTGGGGTAAGCTCAAAATACAATAACATTGCCCCACTACCTTTTAGAGGCTTCCACAAATTATGGGGCATGTAAAATCTGATGTACAGAGCCTTAACTCTGGTACACAACACAAAGAGGTGGATGACCCAATATTGGAAGTAGAGGTTTACTTGTGTGCTTTGTCATATTCTGCGTTTTTATCTAATTTTATATTTTTATGCTATCTTCAGGTCATTAGACATTTTGATGGATGTAAAGCAGACTTGGTCGTATGTGATGGTGCACCTGATGGTTAGATTGCAATCTCATTTCAGCTGAAATAATTTGTTGCAGTAGTTCTACCTTTCTACCCAATATTATGCTGTTACTGTAATTTGAAACCCCTTACTATTAAGTCTGAAACCACCACTTTGTTGAACATTTATGCCTATTCTTTTATCTCCTTGATGGACAGTTACTGGACTCCATGACATGGATGAGTTTGTTCAATCTCAGCTCATACTGGCAGTGAGTTTCAACAGCTGGATTCTTTTTTGTCTTGACAATGTCTGATTTTTCTATGCTGTGTTTACCTGAGCCATCTTTGAATAAGTGTTTCTTCATGAATTTACGATTAATGGGGACCATCTTTCAGAAATAATTCCACTTTTATGTCCTATTTGAATTGTTGGCCTGTTGCAATATCTTCAGTGTAATTTTATTTTTGATATTTGAGGCTCTCGGATCATGTGTGGACAGATGCTGTATGTTTATTATGCTTTTGAAACTAGATGGTTATGATTTAATTTGGTTTTAATATACGTCTATATGACAGTCACTTCCTGCAAAACATGTTTTTTAGGGATTGACGATTGTGACTCATGTCCTGAGGAAGGGAGGAAAATTTATAGCAAAGATATTCCGTGGGAAAGATACAAGTCTTCTCTACTGTCAGGTGGATACTAAAAACAATTCTTTTACACATGTTCTTGATTCCTTGAGTTTTGTTACATTTGTACATTTGCATATTTTCATTTTTGATTATTTTGCAAAATTATGGGCTGTCGCAAACACATTTTCTTACTTCTTATTTCCCACCCCTTTGAACTTAGTTTTAGTCTTTGCCAGCTAAAGTATTTCACTAAATGTCTAAATGTAGAAGCGTGGTTCAAAGTTTCAAACAATTGTATTGACTTACTATTTTTATGATCTGCCGATAGTTCCTGATCTATTGCTAGCCGTTTGTTTGTTACCATAAGGTGTAAATAGCAATTTTTTTTTTTTTTTTTTTTTTTTAATGTTCGTTGTCACTCCCAAACACTTGAACCCGAGCTTTTGGGTTTTTATAAACTAGAGACTTTGTCATTTGCACCATGCGTTTCTGTTAACAGTTTTATGTTGGCTTGCCGAATGATTGTTCGGAATTTGTTTAATGGCTTTATCTGTATTACATGCCATGTTTTCGCTATTTATAAATAAAAGTATCATCCTTTTTTAATCGATCATGCTTAAGGGCCAGCTGTGGGTTGTAGCCTGTTTGTTTATTGTGAAATTTCGTAAAGATATAGAAGCGTTATTTTTTTAGCTGGCAAAAGTAACATTGGTTTTAGAGTTCCATCTTCAAGATTACTCTTCTTCCTTTCCTTCTCGACCCTTTGTTTGGATGGAGGGATTTGTAGGCGGGGATAAAAAAGCGAAGAATTCCTTTGGTTAAAAGTTGCTAGGGGAGGGAAATGGTGGGATTCTTTTTCGTCCCTCCAAAACAAATTAAAAACTTCTCGACTTTTGAAATACTTGAAGGCAAACAGCTTATCGTCGTTCCCCCTCCCTTTCCTTTTATCTAACTTCCCTTCCTTTTGCCTCCTAATTTTGTGTTTAAACAAGGTGTTAATGTCACTATTCCGATGTTATGCTTACTGTCAAGTTTCTTATTGAATTATTTTGTAATTAGTCTGACATGGAATTCTCCTTCTACTTTGCTTCTTGCTGCAGCTGAAACTATTTTTCCCCAAAGTGACATTTGCAAAACCTAAAAGTAGTCGTAATTCTAGTATCGGTAAGGCACACATGCAATTCCTAATAATTAATTATTCGGTTTAACTTTGTTTAAGACATGCTTCATTTTCTTCAAATGGTTCTTTTCAGAGGCATTTGCAGTTTGTGAGGATTACTCTCCTCCTGAAGGGTTCAGTGAGAAAGATTTATATCGCCTCCTGAAGGAGGTCGGGAGCCCATCTGGAGCTGATGATTTGGGTGAGCATGTTCTGTTTCAAAAAATTTCAAAGCCATTCAAATGCCTTCGTCCAAATTTTTTATACATTAGCCTGTAGCTTACACTTATAAACCCTTCCCACACTCATTCCGATTCCAATGTATGGCACATGAACACAGAAATACACAATGTGGGATCATAACATGAGAATCCATTGAATCCTAAATTATGGAGTAACTAATGCATTCGGGTACATGTTAGTTTATATGCATGAATTTGGGTGGTACATGTATGAATCTATGATGTATATTGGAGCTGATTAACGATATACATGTATAGAGAAATATTACTAGATGTTGCACCTCCAGAATATTCTAGAGTAAGTTAATTGTCATGGTATATTAGTAAGTTCAATGTTATAACCAACTAAGTAGCCATGCATGATTTGTGAGGTCCCTGCCTAAAATCGATTGAATGAGAAGCCGGTTCTTCTTGAGGTTAATCCTGCTTATTGAATCAGAGTTATGAAGTTCGCCCAAAACTTCCACTCTTTTGACTATCTATATAGTCGAGTTGTGTCATGATGTCGGATAATGCCGAACCATTCCAAATTGTTGTTTTGCATTTTCACTCTTTCTATGGCTACTAGTGACTGAATACTTCTTATTGTTGTCCTATCATTTTGTCGCAAAATTAGATTGATTTGCTGTGTGCTAAGAGACAAATATGTCATTTAACTTGCGAAGATCTGTGATAGTATCACATCCCAGTGGAAAATATGTTAAGAGTTGCGTTTGAAGAAATTATCATTTATGACTTGGGTGATTCGTTTCCTTGTCTATGCAATTTTATGCTTCTTTGACATAGCATTGAACGGAATCATGTGCATATACATTGAGACAATAATATTGTCTTCTTATATTATATCCACGTATATATTGCCATATGTTATCATTTCTTTGTATAAGTTAGTCCCGACCATACAATATCGCCAAATGTTCATTATTAGTGATGAATTTGGGAAGTGATTTCCCATCAGGGTTTCTCTTACAAAGGCCGTGTTGAGAAGCAACTTCTGCTATTTTGTTGGGAAGTGGAATTTAGGGAATTTCGTCACTCGTATTACATCATGATTTTAGCGAACGAATCATTGTACCCTCTTAGCAATTCATGGGTATTAATTCCTATAGTTCTGTGTATAAACCAAACAATGTTTGAGTTAAAATTAGGACTATTGGAGTTCTGTACTCGTTTTCTTTTTTACATTAAATGTTGCTCACGCTTTGCTCCATTCGTGTATAGATTGCCGCAGTGGCTGGTTAGAGGGTCCAAACAAGGTATACATTCCATTTTTGGCTTGTGGAGATCTTAATGGATATGACTCAGATCGGTCATATCCATTACCTCAAGTTTCCGGAGGCACTTATGCAAGCTTGGACCCTGTACAACCTCCTATTGCTCCTCCTTACAAAAGGGCTCTTGAGCTCAAGAAGGCTTCAAATCAAGGCATTCAACAACTCGAGAATCTCTCAATCGATCCCTAATCCCCAAGAATATCTGTGATTTACGCTGAAAAATCACGACTTATGACGTATTGTTCAATTCGCATCAGTTAGTTACGTAGCCATTCTTGTACGTTGTACCATTCGCGGCGCCCATAAAACGAGATTACTTGTTTGGGTAGCTATTGAAGTAAAGGGGAGATGTTTTAGAGTTTAGACGTATGTCACTCAAAGAGCAAATTTTAGACGTACTAATCAATTTACATGTCACATGTGACGTGAAATACATGAGCCTTTGCCGTCTTTTATACATTCAGTTAACTAAATCAGGTCCAATTTCCATCGTCGACATGGATTTAACGACACGTTTACGTTGTTATATCATACCAAGTATCATTTAACTTAATAATGGAAGCTATTGATTATTCAATTATATTCACTAAATTAGAAAATTAATAATTATAATGTATTTCATTATATTATTCTTTTCACTAAAACTAATCTTTTCATCAATATATATAACTTTCACTAAACACTAAACTGTAATATTTTAATTAAAGTATAAACGATATAAAACTATAAACCATTAGCCTCGTGGTATAAAAAATACGTTTTAGCATGTTACTCAATTTACTTGAATTAATTTTCAGTTTTTTTTTGCTCGAAATAAAATATAATAACGAGAAAATGAACAATTAATGAGTTACAACTATTATTTTACAATTCAATTTTACTCGGTTTTCTTTAATAATTTTACAGTTCAATTTTTTTTCTCTAATATCAAAATATAATGACGTAAAATATTAAAAATTAATTAGGTGCTAATTTAACATGATTAAGTAATACAAAAATAAGAATACTATAAATACCGTGCATTTATTGCGCGGGATCTAAACTAGTACGGAGTATATGTAGGATTGTAGGCTGCTGAGAAATTTTAAAAATTGCAA
>VHZZ01000673.1:142331-155191 GCA_009801015.1 Silene noctiflora
CGCTCGGGTCGCCTCTCGGAGCTTCCCACTCCGAGGGGGATGTGCACATTAATGGCTTGAGTTATGGAGGGACACGTGAGGTTGAGTCACGTCATTTGGCAGAGGATCCGAGTCGCTCTCAGGCCCGGTACCAACGGTGTGTCCGGGGTACCTTTTTACGGGCTGTGGTATGGCTATTTGGTGGGCGGTGCTGAGGTGCCGTCACCGGGTCGTGGGTATGTCTGGATGTGTCCTGGTACTAGTGTGGTGTGGTTGGGTACGTCTTGGTGTGTCCCGGTACCGGTATGGTGTGGTTGGAGGTTATGTCACATATTTTTCATTGTCGTATTTCATAATCACATTTCATATGTCGTGTCTTATATTATTTATTGAAACTGACGTGTTGTGTGTCTGTGTAATTGTCACCTATTTTCTGGGTGTCCTGTGTCGATTCATATGATATTTTCGATCATATGGGGAAGAGGTTGGTTGCAGGTTATTTATGATGCATACGGGATTTGGGGCCGCTCTTCAAGATTGAAGTCGAGTTAGTGGGCATGAGATAGAGATCGTAGTATATGAGTTGTATTTGTTATTCATGTAGAGTAGACATGGGGGTCTATCATTTTATATTCAACTCGATTCAACAGGAGGTTGGGCATGGGTCTTTCGCTTTTACTTCAAGATAGGATTAATGATTCTTATGTCCCTAGAAAGCTTATGATCTTACCTAAATTGTGGATTTTGAATCACAACCATATCAATTATATAACTTGGGTTATGGTTGATACAAGCAGCCTAGGCAGAAAAGTGTTATTTTGTTTTCAGAATAACCTATGTGCATTAAAAGTTCAATAACTCACGTTTTACTCAACTTTTGAGGTTGGTTCTTTTTGGGCGTGAAAGCTAAATTCATTAGCTTTCTAATGAACTATCATGGGCCTTGATAGTCATCCTGAGCTGAGAGATATGCTTCCTACAAGATGCGCCTGATTCCTGAAATGTTCCACAACCCGGTTTGGGTCCATCATCAAGAACATGGTCCAAGCAGCTCCCTAGACGGAATTGAGTGATTCCAAGGCCTAATACTCTTAGCTTAACGTCTTAGGAAGAGGATAATCCAGGAGAGTTTTTGCTAATTCACAATAAAGAGCATGTTTAACTAGATTCAAAGCAATGGATTCGGGTAGGACCAATTCAGCACCATCATGTTCCAAGTCTGTTTTGGTTGTTATTTTTGGCTAAGCAAGTGCTGGGCAAGGCTTGAAAGTCCTCCTATCCCTTTGTCCTTGAAGAGTTGCAGCTTCCAAGGTCCCTTCTCCAAGGTCTTACACATCTTAATTGACCTTATGCAAGAAAACAAATCTGAATTCAGCTTTATTACTTTTGCTTTATGCTTTCTTGTTTTCTAGTATTTGTGATCAGTTTGTGTAAGGTAAAATAGCTGTTGTTTGTACTTCTTTTGTAAGACATTTTGAGCCCTTAGATCTTAGCTTTAAATCAAGGGTGGAGATCAGATTGTAAGCTCTATATAAGGAGCTTTTTATCCATTGTAAAAACCGACTTGAATGAATTAAAAACTTGTTGTGTCAAACACAAACTTTAGGGTGTGCCTAAGGGCTACTCTTGTCCAACCAATCGTGTCTATGCCTTTCTTGGTTGTTCGATTAAGGGACCTTACCTGTGCGTGCTTGGTTAAGCTCTCCTAATCGGTACAAACTTAATGTGATTGCTTGTGCTTGCTTAGTGTCGCATTAAGTTTGGTTTCAGCGAGATTAATCATTGCTTGTGCTTGCTTAGCCATGGTTAAACTTGCTGGTTTCTTAGGCTCCTCACTCAAAATCTGTGCTTGCTTGGCAAGAGTGTGGATCCTTTGCTTATCCTCTTTGAGTTTCAGTTTATGCCTGTGCTTGCTTGGAAAAACTTAAACTCATTGCTTATCTTTTATGTTTTCTTAGATTTATTTTGCAAATAAAGTCTCTAAATTTTGTTGTTTTAAAGGATTTGAAAAAGGGAGAAACCGTTTTACAAGGCTGTCATTTTCTTGCACATCCCATGTTCTTACATTCGTGAGGACCCCCGGGGTTTTCGCTGCAATTCATGTTATTTGTAATCATTAAACTTATATTATTAATAAAGTGTTCTTTTATTGGAGTTTTGAAACACTAGCTCGGGCAACCGAGATGGTAATGCTTCAATTATCTTGGTCGGATAATCGGGCTGTTACAGCTTCATAAGTCTAAGGAGGTTTCACTATAAAACCAGTTGATGTAAATAGCTCTGATACCATGTTAAATCATGTAAACATGTATGTGCCGTACCCAAATAGAGGAGAGATAATCCGCTTTATAAGTCTAAGGAGGTTCCATTATAAAACCAATTGGTAATAGAGGGAGTAGCTCCTTAATTTATAAAGTGGTAACTCTCTCTTCTTTTATCAATGTGGACAACTCATATGTAAGAATATTGAGTTTCTTCGCACTTTCCCTCACATGTGATGTGAGATCGGCTCAGTTAATTCATCAAACCCTGGTCTTTTTGTTATGGACTCTAATACCATGTCAAAAAACCATCTCAACCAATATCTTAAACTGATAATTAGAGTTCCAAGATTGGTTTTATACTCTATAAGAACTAAATTAGATAGTCTACACCAAATAAAGTTGGAGGACTCCCTAATACAGGGCTCGATTCTTGCTAGCTGCATGTTTTTGTTAAATAATTTATTTATTGGTGTTGGGCGTCAACCCATATCATTTACTCTCAATCTATTGTCAAAAATTTGTTACCATTAAGAATTGATCTCTAGTCCTTGACCAACATATCGACCATTGAAATACTTGTGTTGGTTTTACAAATGAGTACTAAAAATATTACTCTATATCTTATAAGAAATGTTATTAGTTGATATAAAAAAACCTAAAATTTAGAGTATTTTGAAAAAAAAAATCCAAAATAAATTTTATAAGTGATAAAAAAAAGTTGTAAAATGGAAGATAAAACATTGAAAAATAAAACTGTGATACCAAATTTATGTGTCCGCAATTGAAGTTATTAACCTAATAGGCCTTGTTATTTTCGGCTGACATGAGCTAAATTGAACTGAATGGAGCTAAGCTGAATTGAACTGAACTGCATGAAGCCAGGTTGAACTAAATGAAACTAAGGTAAGCGTTAATTTGTAAAAAAAATGAGCTGAATTGAACTGAAATGGATAGACATGAGCTAAAATGAAATTAGCTAAAACTAAGTGAGAAAGAATAGGATCATAAGTGTTACTTCTTCCTACCGCTTAACTTGGCCTCTCTATGCATACTAAACATGTGTAGGGTCATAAGATTTATCTAATCGATCTACCCACAGTTTTTGTAAGATTATCTTAATCGATCAATTTGGTGCAGCCATCTTGCTTTGATGAACTTGCTAGGAATTACGTACACAACCAAAGTAGTAAAATCTATTCGTTTTGGTTTCCTTTGGGTGTTTATATTGAACAAAGCTAAAACAAAACCCTACCTACCTTTCCTATTTCTAGGAAGTTTACGTTTGTATTATGGACCAATTACTCGATTAGTGCCTTTAGGGCAAAATGATGGACATGAAATATAATAAATGGATTTTGACTTTTGTCAACCACGTGTGTAAATAAAATGAGACTTAAAGATGCATGCATGATTTTTGAAATCATTGTCAACGACGTGATCTTATAGTAAAGGTTAATAATAATATAAAAGGTTCTAATAAATGAGGCCGCAAGACCAATTCATAAAGAAAGGAGGCAGGTTTAAAATTTTATGCAAGCACACAACTCGTATTTAGTCTGAGGTTGAAAATTTGTGTGAATAATAATATAAAAGGTTTCTTGTCTTAATTATTGAAGACAATTAAAACAACACATTTGTGTGAATAATTGTGCCTCTACTTTTTTCCTTGTGGGATCATGTCTTCTAAGCTAAGAAAAGTACAACTTTTCGATTTTAAAATGGATATTTTGAGGGAAAATGATTTAGAGTATTTTAGTAGAGACGAGTTTTCAGTTCAGACATTGGAATAACTCTTACTATCAATTAGCTTAGCTATCTTTCGTTTGAGATCAGGAATGTAACTTTAAGAATGAACTTTTAAGTTACAAAAAAGAGTAAGTTTTCTGTAAAACGGTTTTATAATATCACGTTGTAAAACCATATAACGAAAGACTTTATTAATTCTCTTATTTTATAGAAACTGGTGATTGGTGGAAGTTATTTATACGGAGGTTTTATTTTAGGTAATTAAATAATACAGAGTAACTTAGTTTTACAATAATGCTTTATATAAACGATTTTATATAAGCATTGTTTAACCAAAAATACCTATATCTCATTAGTTAAACCCTTTTGCACAAATTAACTCGTAGTTTGTAAAATCCTATGCAGATGATACCATATCAACACCATCCTTTGGTAACCGAAACACTTGTAAATCAAATTTGTTTCCAATCTATCCAATTTAACTAAAATATTAAGACGTACATATAATCAAAATAACTTAATTTTTTCCGAGATTCATAAATTAAATGAAATCTTTTAGGGTTCGCCAATAAGTCCCACAATAATAATCTTGTTTTGTTCGTACAAATTATATTACCATGAGAAGGGCCATCCATGTAGAAAAATGGAACGTGAACAAGAGTGCAAAAGTCACTAATCACGACCTAATAATCTAGACTTTGAGCCTATATAATAATCATTACCCACAAGACCCCATCATGTAATAGTTAGAATGTCTTATTAACCGAAATTTCGTTTCTATGGGGTAAAATAGAGGGAAAAAAAATATTCCCCGCCCCTAAATCTATGGAGAAAACCTCCATGTGGGGGAGATTATTTCCTTCTGTCTCTTCCTATCGGAAATATATCACAAATAGGATTATACATCCGATTGTATATAAGCATTGTACAACCAAGGTATAAGAATCCGAGCTTATATGTATTTTTTATGAGCTAATGCAAAGTACATATTTTTAATGTGTAAATGGATGAGATTAGATACTTTCTAATAAAGCTCATATTCTTTAACATAAAGCTCAGATACTTTATTACAAAGCTCAGATTCTACACCGTACAACTGGTACAATTAGTTGTATAGTCCATGAATTGGAAATATACCTATCTGAGCTATTAAGTAGGATATAAAAGCTATTTTGAGACTTGTTATATTACGCTCCCTATTTTACTTGTTACGTTCCCTATTTTTTAATTTATTCCAACTTTGCCCTTACATCTAAAACAACTTTAATAAAAGCAATTATTGTTTTATCGTAAAAGTGTTTCTCAGACGGTTTATATAATAATTGATTTATCGTAATTGATTTTGTGTGACGGTTTCTATTATAACTAATTTACTGTTTATTCTTATTGATTTTTTTTGCGATGGTTTCTATTATAACAAACTTACGGTTTATCGTTATTGTATTTTTGAAACGGTTTCTATTATAACTAATTTACATGACGACTTTAAACGGAGGATAGTGTTTTATTTGATACTTAACCTTTACCAAGTAGAAACCCAAATTATAAGCAACTTCATTTGACCGATCAAATGCATCTTCAATGAGTTAAAACGCATTTTCAAAGACAAAATAATTGCTATAGTGTTCAACGCTTCCAACCGGGGCTTCGAGCGTTTCCTAAAAATGATGTTTACGTGAAATATAATTATTATTAATTTAAAAAAAAAAAAACGAAATGGGACAAGGTGTGTGCAATACACGACTAAACCGTGGTCAGGTCTTGTGAAAAATACGGCAACACCGTGGTCAGGGTGTGTGGGAAACACGGCTAGACCGTGGCCAGGTCGTGTAAAAAACACGACACTTCCATGGTTTGGTCGTGTAAAAAAACACGGCACTACCATGGTTTGGTTGTGTAAAAAACACGATACTACCGTGGTAAGGTCGTGTATCTTACACGACAGAGTCATGGTTTTGTCGTGTTTTTCACAAGACTTGTCCGTCATTCTTACGCTAGTATTAACACTTTTTTCTTATGCTAGTATTAACGCATTTTTATCACATTATTATTAACAAAAAATAAAAATAAATTTACCTTTTCCGTCGCATTTTTTTGTGATTGTTCATTGTTGAAATTCTCGTCGTCATCATAATCTTCACCGTCCTCATCATAATCTTCATTGTTGTCGTTAGTATTACATTCATAACCACTTCCTGTCCTGTAGAATCAAAATAACGTTCACTATCAAAACAACAATGTTTTTATCATTATATTCGTGTTAAATTGCGAACCTTGTCCGTTATTGGAAGTAAATAAATAATTAAAAAATACATTAGCGGGATTGTCGTCGGGATTCATTTTTTATTAAATGGTAAAAAAAATATTTTGACTGAGTTTTTAAGGTAAAGTGAAGGTTTTAGAGTAAATTTTATTATTAGAGTTAGTTGGGTAAAAGTCAACAAATGACCTAGTAAATGAGTACACGTCTTTTAAGAACCGTCTACTAACATTTGTAACCGTCTCAAAAATACATTTACGATTAAACACTATTTACTTTTACTAAAATTAATTTACATGTTTAAGGGCACAGTTGGAATAAATTAATAAAATAGGGGGCGTGATATAGCAATTTTGGCTATATTTTCGTTTTTCATTATATAAATCATTGATTAACAAATTCAAAAAGACGCTGTTTTTTAGCGTGTCGATGAAGTTTTTAAAGTGGGTCAGCCGGACATGCTCGTCAAGGTACCCAAAAAGAATCATATTAGTTCAACTCAAGCTTAATTAATCATTATTTTCTTTATTTTTCACTTTAAAATCAATTTCATAATATATTTTTAAATAAATATAATATAAAATACTTAATAATTATAGTAAAAATATAGTTATGGATGCTAAAATTGATAACCATAAATTAAGAAAAAAACAATTGTACAATACTAAATCTAAATAATTAAAAATCTAAACAAAATTCTGATCCGAGCTTCACTAAGGTCGACATAAGCTCAAATTTCTTCAAGTTTCGCTAAAAAACGGCTTAGAATCAGTGTTGACCGATTTCAAGCCGTGCTATAATCGAGCTAATTTTAAGAACTCTACAAGTTGGCTTAGAGCATTATCAATCCAAAGTTGTCTATTTTATTAGTAAATCAAACGACACCTTAATTATATGTAATAATACCACTTTACAAGTACATTTACTACTTGACATTTCCTCATGAGCTTGCCGCTTTTGAGATAATGGTGGATTTAAAGGGGGTTAGTGTGAAGAACCCAATATTAACCCATATGTTAGAGTTTCACATTGTTAGAAAATGAGAGAGTTACCACTTTATAAGCTAAGGGGGTACTGTTTTTATTGTCGATTGGTTTTAGAGTGGAACCTCCTTGGACTTATGAAGTGGACTCTTTTTTTTTTTTCATTTGGGTGCGACCCAGACCCGTTGCATGATTTAACAGTTAGCAAAGGCGCTCGCCCCCGCTGGCCACGAAATTGAAAATTTTAGTTAAAATTTTTAACTTTTAAAAAATTCACGTTATGCCATCGTTCATCCCCAAACCGTAAATTCTGATTCTGCCACGGTTTTAAGCACAAATTTTCATTTGTGATGGGCGATATCCGTCACAAGCTTGTGACGGGTCAAATAATACCCACTTGGGTAGATAAAGACAAGCTATTTGTCATTCTCTAGACACTCTTACTTTTGTCTAATCTATCCAAGTTGGTAATATTTACCCGTCACAAACTTGTGACACAAGGAAACTTTTTGGGGTTTTAGATACCTTGTAAAGAATAAGATAGAAGATATTGATTAATGATCATTATGCAAAAACAAGGACATTAAATTAAACCCGAGTAATGATTATTGATGTACTACAAAGAAAAGACGATTTATGTAATTATTATTGACATCATACTACAAGGGAAAAATCCGCTTTCAATGAAACAATATCACAATGGCCAAAGACTAGGGATGTTCAGATGTGATTATATGAAAAGGCTATGTGATATATGCATAAATTATACTTTTTCACCTCTTTATCCTCATGTATTTTGATCACATTTTGATTCGGTTTAGGCCTTTATTGCTTGCATTTTGTCCCTTTTATTCCACTTGAGTCATATGCTATGAATTCCCGCTTCATCTTGTAGGGAAGAAGCTCGGAACGAGACGAGTCGGAAGAAAGAGCGAGCCGGAAGGCAACGCATGTTTGCGTGAGGTGAAGAGAAGAGAAAAAGCTGAAGCAGTGCTCCCTGCCGGTTGGCCGGCAACCGTCTCACCGGCCAGGGACACAACACCTCCTTAGCAAAAGGATAAGAGAAAGAATGACGCCCAGAGAAAGAATTGCACGGCGCCGACAAGAAGCCCGACAGCCGGTTGGCCGGCCAAGAACACCAGGCCAAGTAAAGAAAGTAAGAAAAGAGGAGAGAAGAGGGTCTCTGCCGGTTGGCCGGCAGCCGGCTCACCGACATGGAACCCTTCCCTATATCCCAATATCCAATTTTGCCTCAAAGTGACAAATGCACAGCGCGGCAGGGAGGCCGGTGGCCGGTGGCCCGTCTGGTAGCTCATCTACACGAGATTTGGGCCTTGTTCTTTCTTTGGACCTAACACAATATTTCCCTAATTAGTACTTAATTACTCTTAGTTATTAGAAAATCTACTAGTTGTTAATTGTTTACATTTAGTGTCGGGTTGTAATTTGAAGACTAGAAGAAATTAATCTTCATTTATCAATCCTAGTTGGCTCCTTTAGTTGGTATTGGTATAGTTCTCCTCTTAGTTTCAATTTCCTTTCAATTGTTTACATGTTTGAGTTTAGTTAATTGTTTATCCTCTTGAAGATGTTTCCTCTTGCTTTCCTTATATCAAAGTTTACATCCTTTGTAGTTATTATGTTAAGTATGTGTGAGTAGTGTCTTGCTAGGGTATAGGGGGATATAATGTGGGATTGTATGTCTTGATTGTTGGTCTTAATACAAAAGGGCAGTCTTTTAGTAGTATGTTTGCTTTTGTGCACACAAGGTGTTTGATGAAAGGCTTAAATGAGGAATTGAGTTCTTATCTTCTAATTGCATGTTGTTTGAGTGAGAGCTTAGACTCATGTTGGGTTGGTGTGTGGCAATAGAAGGTTGAGGAAGGGTTAGGACGAGAGTTTGACCCGACTTAGCCTAGGGTTTGGTCCTATACCGAGAGGTGGGGGTCTAACTCGATACTATCTTTGTGCTACCTTTAATTGTGACCATAGGTTAGTCATAGTCCGCATTAGTGAACCCAAACACCCTGGTCTTTTAATATATTTATTTTTCATCGTTTACTTGCTCGCTTCTTAGTAATTACTTGCTTTATTTCTTTAGTTGTTATTAACCTCCCTAAAATTGCATTGCTTGAAATAAACTAGAAAGCAAACAATCGATTTAAGAGCCATAATCCCGTCCTTTGAGTTTGACCCTCACAATACACGACGACATCCTCATACACTTGTAAGGAGACATAAATATAAAGCTCATCACCATGGGCAAAATTTTGCTTCAATTAATGAAAAAACAAATCAGATTAAAAATTAAAATTGATGACTCTTAAGTCTTGACACTTGAGTCTATCATCACGTCCCAATATCTTATTCTCCCTCCCTTCCATTTTTATTGTCGTTCTATCTTTAAAATTTATCCTTTTTATATTGTTGTAACACTCCTACTTACCAATGAAGCCTGGACTAGACCCTCCCTGACAACCAAGGGTGCTACCATCTCGGTTACCCGAGGTAGTACATATCAGATGGACCATAATAGAACAACTCTTTCATTAATTACATTATGTGAGCAAGATATACAACATACGTCATGAACTATTACAACTGCGAATACTACTACGACTACACCAGTAACTACGACAGCGATCCCCATCCCAAGACATGAACATCACAACAAGCATCCAGTACAGAACCTAAACCTGCAAGTCAGTCTGTTCACCATCCCTGAATGGAGCATCATAATTTTACAAAACAACATGGGGTCAGTCAACTGCAAAATTATACACAATACAATGCCAACAATAAGTAAAGTATCCCATCGCCACCATCACCCCCAACACCACACCACCCCRGTACCGGGACACGCCKAGGCATACCGTATCACCACATCACACCGGTACCGGGACACGCCCAGACATACCGCAACACCACATCACACCGGTATCGGGACACGCCCAGACATACCGCAACAACCCAAGTCCTTTAATGTGCACATCCCCCCTACGCTGCGAGAACGCAGGAGGCGAACAATGGGGGTGAGACCACCTCTCGCAATGGCTCACAATCACAATCAAAATATCCATCCATCTCCAACAATCACCATACAACTCCGCCATCACAATCATCACATAATCACCACAACACAACCATCACATTACAAGCATATGATTCAACAGACAACTGAGTAGGAAAACTTACCTGTATCGCATTCCAAATAGCATCAATCACCAGCCAAAGCACACGAGCATCACAAACCAACATAGACACCTACAACAATCATACATCCCGATTACGCATAACCGTAACCCTAATCCAAGACATACAGACAGTGACGGTGACTTATCTTATTTCATGATTGATTGATTAGGTCGGACTCGGTGTATACCTCCAGTCCTACGACGCACTCCTAGGCATAAGCTTTGTAAGGTGAGGGAAGAATGAGAGGAAGAGAGGGAACGATTTAGGATTTTGGGGAAGAAAGGAAAAAAAAGAAAATAAGAAAAAGAATCCGAAAATTTGACTTACGCGTAATTCATTATTACGCTGGCACGACGCACTCGGTCGAGTGCCAAGACACTCGACCGAGTCCCCTACACTCGGTCGAGTGCACCACACTCGACCGAGTGTCAGTCACTAGATCGAGTGCACGGTTAAACAACTGCTTGACTTAACGATTAAGGTCACCTTATTCAACTATGATCAGTCAACGGGTCCTTCCGAGAGGCGGGTATTACAGTCTTCCCCCCTTAAAAGAGAACTTCGTCCTCGAAGTTCAACTCCCAACTCCCACGGTCAACACCCAAGGCTAACCGAATTATGACTCAACTACCCGTCACCATCTGTAGACTCAAACTACTTTACCCATCCTTCCCGTACACATATCGCACAACGATCCCATCATCATACTACCATACACATCATCACCGAACGTATACAATGTAGTTGAACGTAACATCGACCATCATAACATATTACCCATCACATAGACTTCTTATATATTTATATATATATATATATATAGCAACGTAACCGAAATGTTATCACCATACCTCAACGTAGCACAATTTCCCACGCGCAAAAGTCTCCATGCGCGCAACTCCCCCTACCCCCCTTAAAAGAAACTTCGCCCTCAAATTTCACATTCAGGTCTAGCACGGTTACTGTAATACTACGGTTTTCTCTGCCTCTGGTTAATCGACCGAGTAGGACTTACTCTGTCAAGTAAGTTTATGTAAATTGGAATCAGAGTCTGTCTATCTGGTACTCGATCGACTACTCGAGGGACTCAATCAAAGTAAGGGCCACTCGATCGAGTAGCCTACTTACTCTATCGAGTAAGTTAGTATTACGGGCCTGTTTTGTTAGGTTTTGCTAATAACGCGAGATTAATTATTATTACGTCCGACGGTTTTCATCACTATCACAAATCATATTTCATTCAAAACTTTTCAAAAAGCAAAAGATAGATCGTGCCTTTTTCCTTCTCGCGCTATTTGCAAATCCAGGAGTTCAAGTCGTCGGTTTTCGGTGTCGTTTGTGTCATCTTGTTCCTTGTTTCGTAGGTAAGTTGTTCATACCGAATTCATGTCTTTTGGTTAATAGTGTTTAAACCCTAATTGGGTATTGTGGGGTTTTGGGGATTTTTGAGGTGGATTGTGATTGTGTATGTTGTGTATGTATAGGAGGTGGATTCGTAGAAGAGCGTCTHTGAGCTGTATTGTGGTGATTTGCTAGCCAGGTAGGGTTTCCCTACTCAGTTGTTGATTGTTGCTTGGCATTTTGTATGATTAAGATGTTGTATATATTGCCTGATTATATGCTATGGTTGGTGGTGGTATGGTGTTGTGGTGTTGCGAGGTGCGTCCTCGGCTGAGTAGAGTCACTTGCGGGAGTGGCTTCACGCCTTTGATTTGCCTTCCGTGGAACCCGCCACGGGAGGGGATGTGCACATTAAGGAACATGGTTTATCGCTCGGATTTGATGAGCGGGGCTTAGGTGGGAATGACTGCGGTCCCCCAATGGCAGGGCTACACACCTTGGGTGTGTAGTCAGTGATGTGGAGTGATGGAGGAGGTGGTGTTGTTGGATGTATTATTGCCTTTGATTGTTGTTTTTGGTTATTAGTAACTAACCTCGTTGTTGTGTTGTAATCTGTGATGATCCATTCGGGGATGGTGAGCAGTTGTTGAGCAGGTAATCTAGAAGACATATGGGATGGCCGGACATTCACCACGAGTCTAGAGTCTTCCGCTGAGTTCTGTCATAGTTGGTCTTAGTTTGATACATTTTCTTTGAGAAGTTTGTATTTCTTTTGGTTTGAGACCTCGTTTTGGCTATGTAACAGTTTAAAGTTGTTTTTAAAGATTAAAGTTGTTTCTGTATTGTCTTTTGATTATCATTGCCTCGGGAAATCGAGATGATAACACCTTTACACTCGAGGTGGCCTTGGTAAGGCACTTTGGAGTGTGGGGGTGTTACAAAGTGGTATCAGAGTGACGATCTTGAAACCTAAAACCGATGAACATAATGAATCTAGGGAGTTAAATAAAATGAACCCGGGGTAGGAGTTGTAGGAGCTCATGCAAAGGCTTGGGAGACGTCCTAAAGCCGCAATTTCGCCCTATAGCTTCA
>VHZZ01000673.1:194122-207626 GCA_009801015.1 Silene noctiflora
AAAATCACGCACCCCTTTAGTGGCATTCAGCTTCAGAGATGTGAACTGCATTATTAAGGTGCTTGCAAGAGCCTTATCAGAAGTTTCGAACTGCTTATCAACAGCCTTAAGGAGGTCTCGAACTTTAGTATGCTGCTCGACTGAACCTCGGATACTAGCACACATTTTAGTCTTTATGAAGAGTACGCAAAAATAATTGAATTTCTCCCATTTCTCGCGAAAATCAACTTCATCAGGAGTGCTAGTTTCCTTAATTTCAGCCGGTTCCTCATTCTGTATAGCATAATCAAACTGTAGGACCCCAAATTGAGCAGAACTCTTTCTTTCCACACCTTCAAATTGTCACCAGTTAACTCAGGAACATCTATTTTGATATCAAAGGAACTTCGAGGTAAAATTGCTGCAAATTGAAATATACATGCTTAGTAACAAAAACATGAGACTTAACTTTATCACAACTTACCAATGTAAATTATGCTCACATGAATCTAGTGACATAAAACTTGCCTGCGGGCTAAAGTTTATTCAAATTAGATTCATAAAATTTAACTTTACGATGAAACTATCAAATCATATTCATTTCTTAACTCCTGTGGGTAGATCAAGAAACATAATTCAATATATCATCCTAATTAATCATATAAATATAATAAGATTCATGTGGGTAAGTCTCATCACATTACGTATAATTGATTACAATTAAATGTCTAGTTTCCATATGTGATTTTGAATAAAATTTAATCAATTAGAGATGATGTGGCTACTCCCTAACTAATAAATTTAAAATCACTTAACATTTAAAAAACCTTAATCTATATAACAGGACTTCATTTATATAGTGTAACAGTACAAATTACAGTATAATAGTAATATATATGTTATTGTATTAATAAACCATGTTACATTTTGGTTATACGAAGTATACATGTATAATGCAAATAAAGTTTATGTATAACCCATGTGACAAATCAATAAAGTCACCTAGATATCCTCTATACTCCATTAAAATAAAATAAATATGGATTTGCTTTATCAAACCAAGTAACATGATGACAACACTAGATGCATGTCAGCAAACAAGGACAATAAAAAGCAGAACTTGTAAACATCATGCAGCTATATTATAACATATGCATTGGGCATTACACACATCTCAACCAAACTACTATATTATCATGAACAAATAATGCCATAAAACAAAAGCCGCTGCAAAAAATTCTTCTTCAACCTTTCGACGTGCTAAACAAACAAGTTTTTCCAGAAAAAATCTAGAAAACACAAGACCCAGAAACTATACGCATAATATGAAACAGGCGAAATTTTAAGGCCAAACAATTCCAAACTCCAAAAGGCGTCAACAGAAAATTAAACCAAACAATAATATCCATATTTAATCTTTTACCTCAAATGAAAACAAGAACAGAAACACGGCAAACAAATTCATAGTGAAAACGGATAAACGAAGCCAATACAACAAGCAAGGCAAAGGTGATTACATGCTCTGATACCAAATGTAAGTTCTTTAAACTTAATAGCATGTTTGATAACTGAATAAACATACAACAAATAAATAGCGGAAGCGATAAAATTAAGATCGAGAATATAAACCTCCAACCATTGCTTATTGGTATTCCTGAACAGCTTTAATCAAACCCGATTGAATAACTCGTTTCCAATATAAACCCGTCGTTGTAAACCAGTATGATTTTCTTCTGATTTCAGTTCCGAACTCTCACACTCACAATATAGATGGTGTATTTATTAATGGAGAGTGAATTCAGTGACCTTTATCAAATGAAGTAGTGTTTTCTTATATACAACTTTTTCCATAATATTGTTGTTAAACGTGCAACTGATAATGAGGGAGTGGTTGCTGTTAGTGGGGAGTGAATAAATGGCAGTTTTAGTCCATAGTTTGAATACAAAATAATGGGCCATAAAATAGGATTTTTATAAAACTAAAATTAATATTATGGTTAATAATATTTACTTCATTAATTATTAAAAATCCAACAATTACTTCGTAAAACCCATCAGCAAAACGGGTTTCGAGCAAGCTAGGACGCACGCGTTGGCTCGCCGTAGATCTGGGCAAGACCCGTGGTGGCTGTGTGAGCGGACCTTGGTCGAATTGTTGGAGTTTGGTAGCCTGAACTCGGGTTTCGGTCTCGATATGGGGCTGCTGCTCGTGGTTCAATTTTAATGAAGGTGCCACACTGATGATTGTGGTTGGGCTGGACTCGCAGAAATAATGCACGAATTTGATGAGGTTGGATTTGAGAATGGAATTTTGAATTAGGCTTGGTTAGTGTTGTGCTGGCGCCATGATGGTTACAACTGTGGAGCTCTGATGTCAGGTTTTCGGCGAAGAAGTTGGATGTGAATTGAGTAGTTGGTATGATGATGATGGCTAATGATGATGATGTAAATGAATGGCGATGATGGTGGAAGTATTGGATGGCAACGAAAGTATAGAGGTAGTAATTGCTACTTCCTCTATTCAATTCCACTCTACCATTTTCTCTTTTATACATTATTTACAATTTTACATTCAATTTCAATTTTCTCTCAATACATAAGTAAAAATATATTCACATGGGATCTTGTTTTATTCGTCTTTACGAGTATATTAAAAATATCTAACTTTTATAATTTTTACAAATACGTAGCTAATAATATTCAACGCGTAAAACACGCGTTGACAAACGTGAAAAAGTAAAGTGGTAGAGTGGAGTTGAATGGAGGAAGTATTTGTGAATTGATTTTTTTTGGTGCTTGGTGGTGAAAATGGTGAAAAAAAGCAGGTGTTTGGTTTGGAATTGCAATTTGAGTGGATTGACTTGACTTCTATTTGCTTCAATTCTATGGCACGTGACCCATCTCGAACTCTCTTTTGACCCGTCTTCTTAGTCTCGGTTTACTTTGTCTTCCTTTATGCTTGAGTCGACTCCTACACAATTTAAATAAAACAAAGAAGTACCAAATACTCGAGATACAATAATTTTTTCTGATAATGTAATAAAAATAATTACTTCTAATTAATTAATAAAATGATCTTTTTAACATTTAAAGAACACAAAATCGAGTCAAATAAACAGTTAAAGTGTGAGTAAAATGATACCAAAATTATTTATCAAATCTCCCCCCTCTTAAACCTTACTCGTCCTCGAGTAAGCTCATTAAACTAAACTAACGACCCTTGATATGAAAATAATAAACAAAAAACATTAAAGAGGTAGAGTGCCCTATTGCAAGGCAAGTAAGGTCTTGCTACAAAATTTCGAAACAACCAAACATTAAGCACGAAATCAAATAAAATGATCATTTCTAGTCAAAATATGTCACCTCCCTCATCAAGGCAACTAAGCAACGAGGAAACAATCTAAGCACATGAATTCCGATGTAGCCACTAGTTTTACAAAGAACTAAGTCTAAGACTATAGAAATGAGTCACCTCCTAGTTGTGTAAAATTAGTGCGTTTCATTCACATCTACTAGATTGCTTTGTCAAGAGTGACAAAGCGGGATGGAGAGTGGAGTCCCCGTGATGTTAGAAGACACTATAGGCTTGTGATTCCGCCTTTTATCTATGTGGAAGGAAGGGTCTTCCCTCCTCGACCACGCAACAAAAGGATAAACCACCAATTTAGGATAGAAAATATATAGGTTTGGAGTTCTTATTTCATTTGTTTTCTTGGGTTATTTTTTTCCCATTTGATAATATTTGACATTTGGCACGGATTTTGTCTTTGGCAAAGGAATGCGGCGTAACCAACAATATGCAAATCCTCGCCGAAGCGACATTGAGAGCGACCCCGTATGTAATTAATGAGGGTACTCTAGAAAAGCATAGAAGTCTCATTTGCACTCCTAAGTCAAAGATTTGGATACTTGACAAAATTGCAAACTTATGGCTTTCGTTGACACTTTGAACTCAACTTGACAATTGTATTTGCCTATTCCATTTGGTAAAATGATATATATGGCAAACAAGGATAGTAGGACGGTTGCATGGTCTTAAAGGTCACCTAGGAACCCGATCACCAAGGAATTATCACATCAAGGGGGTGAACGTAGTGGTCAAATGCACACCCTTAACTAGACTTTAGGAAACAGACCAAAACAACACTAAAATTACACAACAAAGGGTGTCTCGAGTCTATATTAATAGGCAAAGTGCTAAGCAAAAAGAGTATCTACACCGACCTATACATGCTTGACAAGATTTCAAATTTTAAGCATTTTTCAAAATTTTCAAATTTTTAGGTATTTCCAAATATATAAGCATAATAACACACAAGTAAAACTACACATGATACTACTAAAACAAGAAATGTAAACTACACTACAACACATATAAAAAAACAACAAGACACCTCCAAATAAAGCTATCAACACTCCAACATCCACAAAACATATCCACAAAGTATAACACCACCAATATCAATCCACAATCTAACAACAACCTCATCCAACCAACGACAATAAATCCTACCCACACTTAAATTTGACATTGTCCTCAATGTCTAAACATAAGGGAGGGCAAAAAGAGCAAGTTAGAGTGAAGAATATCACCGTTTCAWGTTCGATCTTTGATCATTCCATCAAGGAAGTAATCTTTGATTCTTCTAATTCATCTCACCACCTTCTTGTTGGTTTCTTGGAGTTCACAAATGTAGTACCTACACATATTAGAACAAAACAAAATACACAAACAAGGTATAGAAATGTGCACTCAAGATATATCAAATGAGTGAGTCATTTAAAAATATCATCAAAGATCTCATTAACTTGTCAAATAAATAGGACCAATCTTCAACAAAATGATTATAATAGATCTTAAAAAGCAAGTAAAATCATCCATACAACCAAGAAGCAAGAAGCCTACTAGTGAAAGGCTTGTGAGAAAAGAGGTGCAAATCAAATAACTCATTGTCACTCCAAGGTTTATCAGTTGACTTCAAATGCACAAGAGGAGGATTAAAGCTTTTAAAACCATTCAAATCATCATCAATCCCAATCAAACTTTCACTAGGGGTAGTGTTAAAGTTTTCATCCTCAGGGATCTCCATCAAGCAATCATTAAGAGTCAAACCAACCTCTTTGAAAAGATCATCACAATCTTCTTCAATCATGGACTCATAGCATGAGGTAAGAAAGTCATTAAGGAAAAGATAATTAATGGGTATAAGAGAATCATCCTCTCTAAAAGGGATAGGCATCGTGATTTCCTCAAGGAATCTCTCAAAGTTGGGTTCTCCTAAAGACTCAACATCCATAACACCATCATCCCATTTTACCTCAAAATTATCATCAAAGATGTTCACACTCTCCTTATCCCAAGCTTCATTAAAGATACCACTCTCCTCAAAACACTCGTCTCTTGGTTCCTTCTCACCATTCATAATATCACTCTCAAATCCAAGAACCAATTCTTTTACATTATACTCAATTCCCATCAACATATGGTCTACCTCAAATATCATGCTCTCAAACTCACATATGCCAAGTTGCTCCACCTCATCCATGTCAAGTGTATCGCTCGGCTTAACCAAACAACAATTACCATGAAACAAGATGGTCTTAAACTCACACTCACCAAATTGCACAACCATATCTTGGACCAAAGAATGAGACTCATTAAGCACAATAATATCATCTAGAGGTGACATATTATCATCATGAGAATGCACATAAGACTCCACAAAATCTTCACCATAAAACATGTTATCATTTTTCAACAAAGACATTGAAGATTCATTCAAATCATGTTTAAAGGAGGGAGAATAAATAGGCACAATCACATCATCATTATGAACAAATTCAGGAGACTCCAAAAAATCATTACCATTATCATTCAAGACATTACTCTTAAAATTCTCAACATTTTCTAATTCACTAGAAGTAGGAGCAAGAGTGACGATGTATTATTTTTGTGTGTCAATGAATTGTTCCATCATGATTTCAAGGTTTGATTTAGGAGGCGGGGTATTCAAATCCCATTGTCATGTATCATAGGCTAACCTTCTAAGAACTTCCCAATTTTTCAAATAATTTGTACCAATAAATTGCCCATCACACCTAGAGTTAATAATGGCCCGAAATTTTTTGATTCATGCCATAATACACAACAAGATAAATTTCCCAATCTTGAAAACAATAATCAAATTGAGCAATATATTCAACAAGACTATCAAAATATCTGTAAAATGGCTCATTCTTAAATAGAGCTTAGACTAGACCTAGTGAGTTGCAGTGGATCGAGTAAAGCCTATAGTGGACCGAGTGAAGCCTGTAGTGGACCGAGTAAGGTTGCAGTGGACTGAGTAAGTTCCACTCGGCCGAGTTAAGTGTGTACTCGACTGAGTGACACTGTGCAGTACCCAATAAATCCTATTTTCGACACCAAAACCTAATTCATTTCTATCTACTTCCCTATGTCTCTAAAAAATCTCCCTTCTCTCTAAAACCTCTCAAATACCTTCTTCATGGGATTCAAGCTTGCTTTGGAGGATTTTTCACCGTACCCTTCTTTCCTTTCACCTAAGTAAGTAAGATCTATCTCCTTCTAGTGTTTATAGCCCTAACGTTTGGGGGTTTTGGCTATGGGTATTTAATTGATAATTAGTAAATGTTCTATGGGTAATAATAAGGGGTTTTGTATTGTATAATAGTGTAGGATGCATTGTGATAGTATTATGTGACTTATATAGGACGAGACGGTTTCATGAGACGGAATTGTGTCGGATTCGAGTTGCTATTGAAGATTTGCTAAAAGGTACGTTAATCCTACTCAGTTTCGGTATTGTGTATGTTTTTTAATGGTCATTTACCGTTAATTGCATTGAATGAGTCGTATTGCATCTCATGTTGATGATTTAGGATTTGGAAAGTCTCACATGTGTCGAAATTGGTATTTATGGCATATTTGGCATACCATGTTGTATAGTGTATATTGCATATTGTGATGGTTGCATGTATTGGAGGTTGGCGATGATATTGTGATTGTTATGGAGACATAAGGCGTTTGGAAGACCGTCTTACGCTTGAGTCGCCTTTTGGAGCTTCCCACTCCAAGAGGGATGTGCACATTAATAACTTGAACTATGGAGGGCAAGTGAGGTTGAGTCACGTCGTTTGGCAGGGGATCCGAGTCGCTCTCGGGCCCGGTAACATCATCGAGTTGTGGGTACGTCTGGGTGTGTCCCGGTATCGGTGTGGCGTTAGTAGAACCAAGTCTCATTCATGTAATTGTCGTATTGCATAATCGTATTTCATTTGTCATGTCTTACATGTTTATATTATCGAAACTGGCCGTTTATGGCTATGTGTAATTGTCACCTATTTTCGAGGTGGCCTGTGTTGACCCATATGATATTTCCGATCATATGGGGATCATATGGGGAACAAGTAAAGTAGAGGTTGCCTTGGTATCGCTCGGGAGTTAGGACGAGCTTCGGTCTTGGAGTCGAGTCGGTATGAGATAGCTTTAGTTGGTGGATTGTAGTAGCATGAATTTTATTTATTTATTCATTTGTTCACATTTATGTAATTCATTAAATCATTATTTATAATAAATGTTTCTTGATTGTATCTCTGACACAGGCTATCGCGCACCTATGAAAAGATAAATTACTCTAATAACAAATGAATGTAGTAATAGGGGTCGAACCACAGAGAGAAATTTGTCTACCTTGTGAATTGCTATGGATTGGTCTTATCTAGGTCGAGTTACTTTTTTTGGTTGAGTTGATGATTAGCAAAATTATTAAAAAGTTGTAAACAATATAAATGGAAGAAGTATTAGGGGTCGGGTCACACATGCATAGATAAAAGGTTCACGCTAGATTAGAAATGCATAACAAAAGATAAATGCCTAGGCCTAGAGACAACCACCTCTCGATATTATTGTCAAGCCTTAGATCGGGTCCTAACGAACTCTCTTTATGATTAGGTCAATCTACTACAAAATGATTAGTCTTATACAAGTCTGTGCCTCTCGACTTATAGATTGTATTAACGAATTTAATCTAAAGTAGTGATTAAACATACTACTCTAACATGATTAAGATAACTAATACATGGCTCCCCTTATTCCCTAGACAAAACTAAACTACTCACTAATGATGTAAATAACACAAACTAAATATGAAATGAACTGTATAAACATAATGTAATGATTATAATAATTAAAAGGGAAATAAAGAAATGTAAATATGGAATAAATTAAATGATATGAATGAAATGATAAACTAATATGCTAGTGATAATAGAAATGTAAAGTGTAAATTGCATGTGAATATAAGGTTACTAAATTGAATGTAGAAATCTAACAACTAAATAATAACTAATAACAATATGAAAATGGAATAACTAAATAAACTAACTAATATAAACAATAATGAAATAACTAGAAAGAAAGGAATTACCAAAATAAAATTGCAAGTGAAGAACAATGAACTTGAACTTGAATTGAATTTAGAACTTAAAGATGGAATACAAAATGTAAACTATTCTTGAAAATGCTAAAGAGCTAAGAGAAATATAAGAGAATATAAGTGATATGAGAATGTAGTAATATGATATAATAAGATTTAATGTGGTGTAAGAGTGCTCTCAAGGGTCGAGGCTAGGCCTCCCTTTTATAACAATTCCTAAGTGAAACGTAAGGAGAAAAATGGAATCCTAGGCACCACGTCCCCGATTGGGGTTTCTTGAACCTAGCTATGTGCCTTCAATGCCTTATTTAATGCTCCATGGAATCCAATATTTGCCTTAAATGTCCTTAATTCCTCCGACTTATGACCCTTGTATGGAATAAAATGTGGAATCCTAAGTGAGAATTTCCACATGATTTCTTGGACTTCCTCTTTGGACCTTACGTCACAATTGTTTACATTTGCCATGCATAATCATTTGGGCCATTTTTCCAATACTTGATCATTTCTTCCAACACTTGTGCTTGCATGATCAAACATGATCCAATCCAATTTCCACTTAGCTTTGTGAACTCGATATTTTCTCTTTTGACGAGATTTAGCTATCAAAAGCTATATTTCCTACAAAATACATTAAGTGCAAGCAAAACATCTAGAACACGAGATTAGCTCAAATAATTACTAATATTAGTGCAAATATCATATAAAACCGAGATAATAAATGAGGTAAAATAATATATAAAATGGACATATCAATCTCCGTATCACTACCTTGGGAAACCGAGATGGTAACCCTTCAATTGTCTTGGTCGGATAATTGGGGTATTATAAAGTGGTATCAGAGCGACGATTTTGGAACCTAAACTAATTAAACCAAAATGAATCTAGGGGTGTCTAATAAAATGTACCCGACATGAATACAATAGAAGGTCGGTTTTGGATGAGTAGGCGCCCTCATGTCAAAACTAGTGCCTATTGTCTCGGTTGGTCACTACGTGGGTCGTATATCTATGGAGGAACGCTATGTGAAATGTTGTGTGATTACATGTGTGTTATAATTTTGCTAAATTTCTTGCTTGATATCTTTTTTCAGTTGATGGATGATAATATGTCGAGGTGGATGGACTAATTGATGAGTATAACATGTTTTGAGAGGATTGTGGTGTATGTATGCATGAGAGACATTAGTTCCGAAATTTGGCATGTAAGTGTCATACGTATGTTCGAATTTTCTATTGTTATAGTTAGGGTAAGAATGTTGATGATAATTGTTAGGGTAACTATGAGTGTGACAGTAATGTATTGGAGGAACGACAAGTATAATGGCACATGAGCTAACCCGGGGTAAGTCACCGACGGACGACGGACTCCCCAACCTCTTATTTTGTTGAAGGGATACCTTATTCGAATGTTAGTCGAGGAATTCTAGGCTCCATAGAACCACTAGACCAAGTATGAGCATTAACTTGACCGAGTAGACCGTTACTTGACCGGGTGGACCCTTGACTCGTCCGAGTTGACCAATCCAGAGAATTGGTACATTTTTCGAAAATCCACTCGACCGAGTGGAGTCTCATTAGACCGAGTGGAGTCGCACTCCACCGAGTGCACTCGGTACTCAATGAGTGGATTACACGGGTAAGATTACTCGACAAAAGGCACTCTCTTTCCTCCATATTTCAGTCTTATCCTCATATCTTCATCATTTTCCTCACCAAAAACTCAACCAAAAACCTTCATTCTTGCTCTATTTTGCTTGAAATTCATCTTATTACTCCACTTTTCTTCCTCCCACTCCATTAATTTAGCAATGTAAGCTTATTTCTTCCCTTCCATTTTCCCCAAATTGATTTTTCTTTAGATCTATACCAATTTACTTAAGTTTCGGTAACTAATTGTATGTTTATGCTTAATTCATGATAGTAGTAAGATTTTGCACCATTATTGGTGTTAAAAATGAAATTTTTATGTTGAAATTTTGTCCACCATTGATGAACTAAAAAATGATGGTTTTTAGGTCAATAGTTGGGTTTCTTGTGTTTGTTGTTGAGTATAGTTGATCAACAAAGGCCTAACCTTTGTTGTTAGTGATAGATATTGCCTTGTATGTGAAAAAAATTGTCTTAAAAACCCATCTTAATTTTCGGATTTTAGGGCGGGCCATGCCCAAATTTTGATTTTTATGCCTAAAACTTGGTTCTTGTATGATATAAGACAGCCATTTTTGCTAGTAAAACTATATATTGTCTTAAAAGAGAAGTTTTCGCCTTAAAAATATTGTTTTGGAGTCTTGAAATACCCCCTAGTTCATGACGAAATTTTGATTTTTATATCTCAAACATGGTTTAATGACATTGTTAAGCAATAATCTCAACGGGTGTTATCAAGTAAGGTTTAAGATGGAAATTTTGTCTTAAAATGGGTCAATTTCGGACATGGTGATGACCCAAAGAATGAAATTTTGATTGTTATACTTTAACATGATTTATTTATTGCATGTGTTGTCAACCTATCACTACCACATTTTATGAGACCATATGTGTAAAGTACCGAAAAACCTCATGACAAGTACATCCAAGTCCGATTTCTTTACTCATAACATACTCCACTTGCTCATTATTATCCTAATCTTTGATGATAATGACTTACGGAGTCGTATGTTGGGAAAAAAATCATCTTAAGACACTAAAACGTCTAGAAATATTGGAGTAATTATTATCCCCTGATTTTATTCTCGTGCCTACTTCATACTAAAATTTGTCATTTGACTTCTCCGTCTTACTATGATGTGTATCCAAAAAATTTCTCAATTTTATAAAGTATGGAAGCATGCCAAAGAATTTTAAATCCTATGTTCATCCTTATGAAATAATAATGTCAAGGTTTTAAATACTTTCCATTGTTTGAAGTAGAATAAAATGACAAATATCATCTTGTTAAGATTTTACTTTCATTTCCGGATAAGTAAACTTTCTTTAAATGAAAGTCGTGTCATTTCCTTTTATGTGTTGGCTATTGATTTAAAGCATGAGGAAAGACTTCTATACATTCCAAGCTATTTGATTCTTTCACCTTCCGATCTGTATCTTGTTGTGTGGATTCATCTTGTAGCATGTCAAGGAACACTAGAACCGGCCGTGGAAGGAATGCCCGCCAACAAAAACAACAAGAAGATGCTCCACCCGCCATTACTCTTCCGGAGTACCCGGGGATAGCATTTGGGAGTGATGATCACGGGAAAAATTTCCTTGTCCTAGCCACTAGGCGTATGGCCGCGACAAAGTGTCTCGGTGGGCACATTGGACGCTTTGGGGATTGAGAGGGAGGTACACAACATCTTTACGATCCTTGGGTTGGAAGGATTGTACAACTTGGAGGAGGTAAGCTACCATAACCACACTCTTGAGTTCTTGAGCTCTTTCACTAGGGCTGAGCAAAACCAGTTATCCGCTCCGGTTTTGCAAACCGGTTTTAAAAATTGGATTTTTCAGAAATCGAATCCAAACCGGATTAATCCGGTTAACCGATTTTTTATGAGTATAAAAACCGGATCCGTAAACCGGTTTATCCGCTCCGGTTTTCATAACCGGTTTCAAGGAAGTTGCACAACCAAATGCATAAAAACACATAGAAAAATTAGGTGGAATCAATCAACAACACTAATATATTTGACATAAACACTTTATGGTTTATTTTACCTAGAAAMATTACACCTAAAGTCAATAACTTACATTACACTTAATATTTATTTTTAATTTTTAGTTTTTTTTTTTAAATCGGTCTCCGGTTTCAAATATTCTACAACCGAATCCGCTTCGTTTTTATAATAAAAAATCCGGTTCGGTTATCCGCACCGTAAATAAACCGAATATTCGGATTTYGTAATTCGGTTTTCGGTTCGGTTCGGTTCGGTTTCGGTTTAAAAATACGGTTCAGACTTTTTTGCTTAGCCCTATCTTTCACCTATGAGGAGGGCACCCATGCCGTTAGCTTTAGGATAAAAAACACCACCTTCAACTTGTCTAGTGACGATTTTGCCGATCAATTGGGGTTGGGGAAGCAAGCCCCGAGTAGACATGAAAAAGTAGAGAAAGACATGAAAACCGGAAAGTAATTCTACCTCTATACAAATAAAGGGAAGATCGAGGTGAGTAGAATGAATATGAGCGATGTTGAACACCCGGACCTTGACCAACCTCCTTGACCAACCTCCTATATGGGAGGAAAGACCCGAGTAAACTCAACTCCACAGAAGTGATAATCTTGAGCTTTTATCTTAACCCTCGATTCGAAGAACCCTTCTACTTTAACGTCGTGTCCTTGGTGTGTGTTTCTTTAGAGATAATGACCGTGTCGGACAAGTGCTCCTTAGATTGTGGGGCTTTAGTTAGATTGTGGGGCTTTGGTGACTCGGCTAGCCAAGAACTTATTGAACTATGAGCCGGGGGCGGTGGACGTGCCCATGTCTAGGGGGGTGGTATACTTCGATCTTGCATGGATGAAAAATAACACTTGGATTATGGATGGGTCGGAATAGGGTACTTACTCTTAGAAGGTGGACGGACATTGGCATATGAGACTTCCCGCCGATCAAGGACTACCTCCGACCTCACATTTGGAGAGAGTAGAACCACCCCACCCTCGTGGCCGACTCTACACGATCCCTACTAGCCTCACCTTTGATATTGATGATGAGACCATGGAGCGGAATAACCCTCCACCACCTTCTCTGCCTCGTCCTTCCGTTGGGCAAGCTTTTACATCATTCTCCCGACCTATGCCTACACTGGTGATGCCTCCACATTATGCCGGGGATTATGCCCAACCCCAACTAAACTACGACTCCAACTACCCCATGTCGTACCTCATTCATAGGGTGAACACCGATTTAGTCTTAAGGGACATGCATGAAGCGGCCTATCACCAAGGAGTGCGACCCGCCCACCGCCCTAGCTTTTGGTTCGGATGGGGGAATGATAGGTGCCCGAATTAGCCATATTTCCTTACTCTTTTCTTCTCATTTTAGCCCGATTCGCTCGGGTTTGCGTGCCCTTATATGCATTTTG
>VHZZ01000674.1:141576-151819 GCA_009801015.1 Silene noctiflora
GCTCCGTTCTATTATGCGTGATGATATTTTAGGTGTTTCTTTCCCTCGTCTAGTTATTATTAGTTAATTCATGGGGCTTTGCCCCTCTTATGTACCAAAAAAAGAAAAAATATAAATAAATAATGGCAACAATACATCATTAATGGGAAAACAAAGTACTATACCATCATTTACCACAAGTGTTGACTACTCCCTATAATAATGATGTATATCATGTATGGAGTATGGACTACTAATGGAGTACTACACCATATCATCCAACATTAAATCATCTTCATTTTCAATTTTGACCTCTTAAATTCGATTTCCCCATTAAAATCACTTTCCCTTAATTTGTTTAATTTTTCTTTTAGCATTAACATACTATAAAATAAAGCCGTTTAGCCAAATACTCGCAAGACCCTCCTAAAATCATTGATCACATATTTAGTCAGAAAAAAAACACCGTCTCACGTTATAAAACGGTCTTAAAAAATAATAGTGGACTGGTGATCAATTGTGGTTTTGAATGAGCAAAACACCATCTCACGTATTTAACCACGAAAAAATTCGTCTCACGTCGTAAAAGAGTCTTAAACCCTGACCGTCGACCATTGTTGGTGTTGAATGAGAATTTGTGTAAACACTAATCGTGGTTGATCAATTACCATCATCCCTTCCTCTCTCCTTAACATCCCCCCCTGTTTCTCGCATCCCCATAAAAATCCTTCAAATTTTCCAAACTTTTCTTCCCTCTAAATATTCTCTTTATTCTTCTGCTTCGACAATCACCACCTCTCTACTTCTTCTTCTTCTACAATTCGAGGTAGAGAGGATTACAATCTTCACCAAAACACCTAATATTTGTAAGTTTTTTTTTTTTCCCACATAGATCTGATAATTTTGTGTTATTTCTGCAACAATTTATTTCTTCATTTTTCCTCAAACCTCATTTTTTTTGCAGGTGATTGCACTTTAATTTTCTGGGTAAAATTACATTAAATTAAATTAAATATTTGTGATGGCTATGAAGCAAAACCCAGGTATAAAAGAAGAAGAAGACGAACAACGACAACAACAAGTAGAAGAAAATCAAACTTATGTAACTTTATCTGATGATGATGATGAACAAACCCTTGAAAATAATGACAAACAAATAGTGTTATACAACCCACCAACTAATGATGAAGTTACGGGTAAAGAGATAATACCCGTAACGGATCCTGTATCGGACCCGGATCCATTACAATGTAGGCCGTTATTGGCGCCGAGGGTGTTGCCTTCAGTAGGCGCATTCACGGTGCAGTGTGCTGCTTGCTTTAAATGGAGGCTTATACCAAGTAAGGACAAGTATGAGGAGATTAGGGAACATATAATGGTCCAACCATTTAAATGTGATTTGGCTAAGGAGTGGAGGCCTGATATTAGTTGTGATGTTCCTGCTGATATTGAGCAAGATGGGAGTAGGTTATGGGCTATTGATAAACCTAGTATTGCTCAACCTCCTGTTGGTTGGGAAAGGGAGCTTCGGATTCGAGGCGAAGGGAGTTCTAAGTTTGCTGATGTGTATGTTTTTCTCTTTTTTTCTATTGCTTTACTTGTTTTCATCATCATGATGCTTGATTACTCCCTCCATTCAACTCCACACTACACATTTCTATTTTGTATACTATTCACAAGTAAGCTTTCAATTTCGATTTTCTCTCAATACGTAAGTTAAAATATATTCATGTGCGATCTTATTTGATCCGTCTTTAGAAGTACATTAAAAATATCTAACTTTTATAATTTTTGCAAATACGTAACTAAAGATATTTACCCCGCAAAACACGTGTTGGCAAACGTGAAAAAGCAAACATGTAGTGTGGAGTTGAATGGAGGGAGTAATTATTAATGACCCTGAGTTGCATTAACTAGACGTACGTGTCTTCGTATATGAGGTTTATGATTTGTGTTGATTCTGAGTAACATAGTGTTTGTCTGGGGGGTTTTTGGCGCTTAGTAAGTTGGGTTGAAGGGAATGGATAGAAGGGAGGCGGAGAGATCTATTTGCCGTATTGCAAGCCTCATTAAAATCCTTCATAACATTGGAAAGACTCGACTAAAAACACCATTGCTCCCTTCGCGATCCCTCCAACAGTTGTATCCCAAAGCAGTTGGGTTGTTGAAACCTGAAACTGGTCATGTGTATTTGACTCATAAATGAATTTATCTTGTAGTTCTGTGTTAATGACATGGATGTATGAATCTATCTTCTGAGGGTTCGTCAAAAATTGAGATGGGGATGTATCACTTTTGAGCTAGTGTAGGAGATTCTTATTTTTGCCGTTCTTCAGTCATTAGTCTTTGAATTTCATTTTCTTGTGTTCTTTAAAGCTTTGAAATCTCAAAAATGTTATTGATACTATTTCTTCTCTTGAACGTGCTTCTTGTTTGGACTTTGGATATGTGATGTTCTACCTTTTGGCTATATTAGTTACCATATCCGGATGCCATCCCTGTCCAGATTCTTTCTTTCGTTGCCAGATGTTACTTACATCTTGTGCTTTTGTCCCTTTCTCTTGGTTATCAGTGAGTTTGTCAGTATATCTAGGAGCAAAATTTACTCAATACTGAGGAAATCATCTTATGTTTGCTTCTAATCACGGTTAAATAACCCCTAGCTTCATACGAAACAGATTAACCTTGTGAAGCTTAGAACAAAGTGCTGTTTTCTATCATTATGCGGATCATTGTAAAGTTTACAACCTGCTCCATTTTTTTATGTGCGTGCAATGCATTGGATTACTGACAAAAGGGAACGACTTATGTGACATGCTAGTCTACTGATCATACAGAACTGTTGGAGTCGAATGTCCTTTGGTCTTTTTGGCCATGCTTTCATTTCACCTACAAACTCAGTTTAACTTCTTAATAAAATACATATATATTTCCACCTATCTGTGGAGTAAGATATCAAATCTGATTGTTTACTTCATTGATCTTTCTTAGACCAGGGTCAGATGGTAAACCTTGTAATCTTTGGTTTCTATGGCGTACTCTTCATTCCATAGCAGGGCTTATTTATTGGCATATCCAATATGTCAATCTTTTGGTAAACGATTCAAGAGTGTATTTCTGGTTTGAAGAGCAAGGCCATTCATTAATGGCATAGTTGTTTCCATGTTTCTCCCTTTTCTTTCAGGCACAAGGATTAAGAAAGTGAATTTGGACCACACAAAATACACTACGGCCACATGAAGTTGAATTTGGACCACACAAAAGCTTTCAAATAAGAAAATAGGGAGGAACACCACACTAAGCCCAAATAGGAAATAGGGAGGAGCACTTAAACTAGGAGAGAGTATAATAGAACTATGCATTTGCTACTCCTGCCGGTTTTGTTCGGAGCCATTAACGAGCTGCCTGTTAATGGATTTATTAACTTGCTGCATTTCCCACTTGAATTCAATCTACTTTTTCCTTGTTAAGTGTTAACTTAAATCATGTTGTTCGACATGCCAAATCGTGTTTTGAGTGACAATTTCACGATCTGCTTGACAACTTTCAGATACTATATTTCACCTACTGGGAAGAGACTCCGGTCGATGGTTGAGGTTCACAAGTATGTTTCTGTTCCATATTGTCTCTCTTGTTAACTTCAGTTCTCAGTTGGTGCGATTTTATGTAGCTTACTATTCTTATTCTTGTTTGGAAGACAACCTTTTTAGATGGATTTCCTTAGTCTGTTCTCTTCATGTAGGTACTTGATGGAGCATCCAGAGTTCATTAGACAAGGGGCAACACTGTCCCAGTTCTCATTTCAAATCCCAAAACCTCTACAGGAAAACTATGTGAGAAAGCGCGCTCCTCGTATAAATGCTACCTCTGGCGAAGCTGTGCATGGTGTGTTTTTAATTACTTTTCCTGACTCACTCTTTCATCATTGTTTTCAGACTGCTAGTCTGATCAATAAGACGGTCTAATTAGATAGATATTTGTTTAAAGACCATTTTGCTTAAACTTTTTTGAAGAGGGAATACACAATTTACATATTTTGTAAGAGATACAAGCATGAGCCTGTGCTAACTCTAAAAGCATACTTGGGCATAATATTCAAACGCAGTGATAAGGTTGTTTCAAAACGGCCAGCAAAGTCTAGCAACCTATTTGATTCCAATTTAACAATGTACTTCAAACGTTCATATAATGTGTGTAGGATTTTTGAACGTTATCATAAGGGTGTAGTCAGTGCAGTTTTAAAATGTAGAGAATATTGCAGTCTCTGAATGATATCTGGAACAAATTATCATTCAGTATTCAATTATTGGTCTATGCTGGAGGCTGGAGCAGTGTGCTGGGATGAATCATTGGTAGTCTTTGGTTTTTAAAGGGGTAGGATCACGAGTAATTGTCCGGAAATAATACAAGTTATGAAAAACTTTTGATTTAGGCCATAAAACCAAAGTGATGCTGGTTTCGCTATATGCAAACTGTGACAAGTGGCCACTAGAAAATGGTGTTGCTCAGTTTATTGGAGAAACTGTGAAAGGGGAGCAAACTGTGTCTTACTGCCTGCCCGAGATCCTAAACACACAAATTTGATGGTTGTTATGCAACTTCTAGTGCCTATAGTAATCTTCTATTCTGATTAGCTTGGCTGTTGATACAAATCTTACAATGACTTATGATGTCTTATTGTGTCCAGTGTTTGGGCTTCTGCTATGTTAAGAATCTCAATTCTCAAACTAATTAGCTGGTGTTTGCGGTAGCTCTTTTGTCAGACCTCTGAAAAATGATAATACGACCAATCATTTATGTAACATCTAGTATGATTTCCACTAGGTTTCGAAGGGGGAGGGGGTATAGTCAAAGTGGAAACAAATGGGGTCATAAATTTTTGGTCATGACGAGGGCGTCTACAGGAGTTGCATAATAATACTTCAGCATCAATCTGTCTGCTAATACTTCTAGATTGATTAAGGTCATGGCTGTATGCCTGTATCAGTCTGGACATCCCTAGAGTCCTATTCCCTGCTCCAGCAGGAATCGGATTTGGAACTTAGATCCAGATCTGACACAGATCTACGGGCTCCAAAATTTTTCAGATTTAGGGATTCATCAGTATCGTGTTTAAGATCCGTGAATTTTGACTGTTTTGGCAAACTGGACCTCAAGTATGAGATTCATATCCATGTCTGCTTCCCCTTCACGGATCTGAGCTCAACCATGATCGAAATAGGCTTCCAAATTTTAAGATCCAAGATTGCCGGTCAGTTTCATGTCCAACTGTTTTGAACATTGTCCTTCCTATAATTTGTTTTATGGGATCTTGGAAAAAAGGGGCTCTGTCTGAGCAGTTACGAAGATTCGATTCTCAGTCTGATGGCTTTAAGTATCTAAAGGGGTCTTCGTACATTTATAATACCACTTCATAGTAGCAGTAGATACGGAATATTCTGATGATTTAACATTCTTATTATAATGGTTTAACATTCTTATAAAAATGAGCATTTTCATCCAACAAAATTATGCTGTCTATTTTCTTACAGACCTGTGACAGGTCATTATACGAGTAAAAGAGCTTATTCACTGTGTTCAGTTTTTTTTCATTCGGCCAAGACCTTGAATAACACTGCCCATATGCCTTATTTGCAGCAAGTCCTTTATCATGGGCTGCCCCGGATGACCCTACATCATTGCAGCTTGGGCAACCTAGCCTTCCTGCTTCCTATTCCCGTGACAGTTCCACTGACGTCACTCCGCTAGCAACAAAGAATTCCCGGTTATCATCGACACAAACACTCGGCAATGACTCCGTTCAACATCAACCCAAGAGATTCAAGATTAAAGGTCCATCTCCACCTCCAAACGGGGTTTTTGATTAATGAGTTTGAGATTCATTTTTGGTTAGTAGGGTGATGTTGATGGCCGTTGGAAAGGAAATTAGAATATTTTGAAGAAATTAAGAGAAGATTTCTTGGAGGCACTGGGATTTTGGCGGTGTTGTTTTAAAAACATGCAATGCAACTTTAGTTGGTGGGGTGATGGAAGCGCGTGTAAGTTTTGATGGTGGGTCTTATATGTAATGTAATACTTCTCCGGCTGTTTGGTTTGTTCAAGAGAGTTTGTTAGCTTGGAAATAGAAGTGGTAGTGAGTTAAAAATGTCGGACAAAGTAATATGTTACACAAGTATGGTATGTCGTCACTTTGCTCATGCAAGATTTATTAGCGCTCTGAAATAGAGTTGCGCATGAGCGTAATGTTGGACCAGTTATATGTCGCCCATGTATGATAGTAACATTGCACCTCCGTATATGCTAGTGAACCACGAATTAATGGGTGAACAAAACATATTTTGTACTCCGTATCATAGTAGCTCTTGTCCAGTGTCATCAGCTCTCTCATGCCACGAGCTCTCTCGTTAGTTGACAACGATAACTGTTTCACAATAATTTGTATATAATGAATAAGACTCATTGCCGATCCATTCTTAGACGGACTCCAAAAAAGCACCTTAACCAATAATATATTGCTAGTCTTGAGCTTACATTATAGCCAACACCAAAAAATTACGATTAATTTTATATAAGTAAATATAAATCTTAATAACACTAGCACGGTTGCACCATAATAATTTTTTCTAGTAATAATTCTCGCAATTAAGTTTTCTATCATCTTAACTCATATAGTGTATAGGAGACGGATACGTGTTTGGTTGTTTGCCATGATAACCAACAAACTCATTCCACCACATATCTAGAATATTTGGTGGGGGTGAAGGTGGTGTAGGTAGTGGTTCCCATGCAAGTTGGGGTTCCGCCACCTTTTCGGGTTCCGCCGCCTTTTCAGGTTCCGCTGCCTTTTGAGGTTCTCCTACATTACTTGGTGGTTCTTTTATGTTTACCACTGATGATGGTCCTTTTGGTTTTGAAGCAAGACACTTACACTTACACTTGCACATCTTTGCACAACACCACACAAGTAGAATAAGAAAAGCTACACCTCCTAGGAATATTAGCATGAGGATTAAATACCCCATGTTTAAACTAACTAAGCAAAGCTGTGGATTATGTGTGTTGCTGGTTAAACAAATAACAAAAGCTATCTCATGTGATATTTATATACGCCCTCCTATTTACTATATTTTTCCCCTTTCCTTTTTGCACAAGAAATAAAAAAGGGATACTGAACCACACAACACATAGTACCCCACGTGTCATTGAATTTGAACCACACAAATCAACCCATAAAAAGAAACAGGAAAAAAACCCGAATAACCAAAATAAGGAAATTGGAAAGAAAATCCTCAATAGGAGGAAATATATGTCTTGATAAACAATTTAAACTTTCCATTAAGAAAATTACAGTTTAACATAAATTTATTCTATCAATCAATAATATACGGAGCACAATATTTACACTAAATTTTCCATAATACACCACCATGCACTTTCCCTTTTTCATTTGAACCTACTAAAATCCCACACAGAAAATACATCTATTACCCAAGTCCGACCCGAAAACCAATCTCGAACCCAGACTCGGACCTTAATCTCCCAATTCAGCAAATTAAATTCAAGTCAACATTATTCTCTCCTCCCTTCCACCCTAAACCCTAAACTCCCAAACATCCATCAATGTCGTCACCACCACCGCCACACGAACCACCGTCACCACCACCATCACCCCCAGCAAAACGCAGTCGCAGCTCCCCAACATCCACCACATCCTTGACCCGCACCTGTGTTCACGAAGTCGCAATCCCACACAACTATACACCACCCTCAACCCTCACCCCCGCCACTCACGGCACCCTAACTTCCCCTTCCTACACCGGACCACCCGCCAAATCATACCCCTTCACCTTAGACCCTTTCCAATCCCTCTCCATTGCCTGCCTCGAACGGAACGAATCCCTCCTCGTCTCCGCACACACTTCCGCTGGTAAAACCGCTGTCGCCGAATATGCTATCGCTTTATCCTTTCGTCACCGCCAGCGTGTTCTCTATACATCCCCTCTTAAGGCCCTCTCCAATCAGAAATACCGCGAACTCTCCGTTGAATTCTCTGATGTTGGACTCATGACTGGCGATGTTACTATCTCTCCTAACGCCTCTTGCCTCGTTATGACTACTGAGATCCTCCGCGGTATGCTCTACCGCGGTTCTGAACTCCTAAAGGAAGTTGCTTGGGTTATTTTCGACGAGATACATTATATGAAAGACCGTGAACGCGGTGTTGTTTGGGAGGAGAGTATTATTTTCCTTCCTAAAGAGATTAAGATGGTGTTTTTATCTGCTACTATGTCTAATGCCACTGAGTTTGCTGAGTGGATTTGTAATATTCATAAGCAGCCTTGTCATGTTGTTTATACTGATTTTCGACCTACCCCGTTGCAGCATTATGTTTTTCCTGTCGGTGGCTCCGGGTTGTACCTTGTGGTTGATGAGAATGAGCTGTTTAGAGAGGATAATTTTTTCAAGTTGCAGGATACTTTTGTTAAGCCGGATAATGCTGTTAGGGCCGCTGCTGGTAAGGCTAGTGGTCGCATTGGGAAGCATGGTGTTGCTGCTAAAGGTGGCTCTGATATTTATAAGATTGTTAAGGTAATAATGTTTTCGACTTAGTTTTAGCTCACTTAACTTCAGTTTAGATCAGTTCCTATAATTTCTGTCCAACAGAACAGTCTCTTAATTTTTTATACTCTATTCAAAATTGATGATACTTGTCTTATCACATGAACTAGCTAATTACCCTATCAAATTAACAATTTGTAATACCGAACTAACTCTACACAAAGCTATAAATATGGAAGTAAAGAGCAAGTACGGGTCGAACCCAAGAGAAGGAAATGGAGAGGGATTCTCCTAAGATGACTTCTTGGTCCTAGATGAGTTATTTACACCACGTCATGGCCGTGGAAGGATTCTCCTTTGCTTCTCTTATCAATGCATCCGAGTCACATTACAAAACGGGGATCAAAAGGGCATAATTGCTTCAACCAAGTCCAAAAGCCAATTATTCAACAATTACAACTAAGGACCTATATTTAAAGACACAAGGGTGATAAAATCACCCTCTTAGATCGACACATAACCACAATATCAAATACCCCCACACTTAGACTTTTGCTAGTCCCGAGCAAACCCCGAAATAAGCAATTGCGCAAGTCTTTAGTGAGTGTAGGTGTAATTGATCACTCTTCCCTCACAACAAATTTCTTATAACTCCCTCAATACAAACCACCAATTAAAAGAAAATCTAGACTCAAATTTTAACACAAACTCTTCTCTCACACTTCCTTCTTATATCATCCCTCAATACAAGACTCGATACAACTCCGACTCATACACATCGCATCCACCCTACTTATCACTCCATAGCAAGAATGGTCACCTTTGTCTCATCCGAAGGCAATAGCAAAGTGACCGAAACAATCCTCCAAATTATTCACACTCTCCTTATATCACCTCCTTATCACTCCATGCAATGTAGAATTGTGCTAGTTGGTTGGCCAAACACCTTCAAGAATCAACAACACAAGTAGCCATGATCAAAACCACCAATTTGAAACAATTTTTTGTGACTAAAAAAGAAATTAAAGTCCTAATCTAACCTCCTTCCAAGACCCTCCTTATTACTCCCTTCTTTTGCCTCCTAAATTCTCTTCATCGGAAGTAGTATGCTCAATTTTTATTTTTATTTTATTTATTTATTTATTTATTTTTCGAAAATCCCTTATTTTGCCTAAGGTGCCCTTTTGGGTTTTCACCTTAGCTTTTCCTTACCTCTCATCGGTGGCTCGCAACTCGATTCTTCATTTTACCCAGAACGCCCTTTCGGGTTTTCATTCTGTCCTCGACCACCTTTCCCAATTTTGCTTAGGCGCCCACCCTTGTGGGTGTTCACCTAAGCGGGTTTTCCATTTTTTTTTTTTTTTTTTTTTTTTTTTTGGGAATGCATCAAAACACGAAATAAAGCTTACATATGCTACAATCAATCTCCTCCCCCACACTTAGTTTCCACATTGTCCTCAATGTGGAGGTGAGTACTACAAATGCAAAAGGAAAGGAGATAAATTTAAAAGGAGTACGGGTTGCCTCCCGTAAAGCGCTTTTGGTTTTTGTCTTTTGCTCGACGTCTTTTAGAATCTTCTTCTTTTAGCTAAGATCAAAAGCGGAGCAAATCAACGCCCTTAACAACTTGTCATATATACTAGCCCATATACAAGAGCCATGACCATAACAAATACCACTCATGTAGCAAGTATACGCAATGGCC
>VHZZ01000675.1:110716-121147 GCA_009801015.1 Silene noctiflora
ATATATATATATAACCCAAGTCACTTGGTACACTTAAGCGAATCCCGACTCACTCCCTTCCTCTCCCATTCAGCCCACAACTAGTCCATAGGTTTGCTTCAACATTACTTAGCGAAACCCGACTCATTATCGTACATAAAACCATTTTACTAAAATATAAAGTGTAAAGTATATTTGAACTAATTCTAATAACGATAACGACTAATAATCATAATAATAGTAAATAAATAAATAAATAATTTAATAATTAAAATAAATAAATAGTTGATAAAAAAATAAATAAATAAATAAACCAATACTTAATGGGGGTATTACAATTACAAATTGGAATCGTGTACACCATCAATATATTCACTTCCCCGCCATTCGGCTATGACAAAGCTTCATGGGTTAGACCTTTCTGGGTAGGAATGAGCCTCACTCGGTGAGGATGTTGGAGGTGGAAATTTTGGGAGTTTACCTTAATGTAGATGGTGATGAGAAGTGGGGAATTAATATTCCCTACCACTTTGCGGTTCACTTGACCAAACAAAGCAACCCATCTACTAGCTCTATTGTGTTGGGAGGGTTGATCACTAAGATAGCTACTAAGGTGTGCCATTTTAACCAAGAGACTACCCAATTGCGAACTTCGCTCTCAACGGGGGAGGCGGGTGATGGACTCGATTATGAATATTTTCTTTCCTTGAATTGGTTTAAAAATGCTCATCCTAATATGATTTAGAGAATTGGTAAACATGACTTTATTAGTCTTCCGGGTGACCTTAAGGAGCTCAAGGATATTGTCCACACTAAACCCCGCCGCGGTAGTTCCCCATTTGAGAAGCCTAGCTATCTTTTGATCCTAGGAGATCAGACACCCAACACCACTACTCTTGAGCATCGTGAGAGAGGTCAATCCTCTAATGCTCCTCCTCCACCTTATAATGAAGAAATGATGAACATGATGTGTGACTTAAGCCTTAACATGAACACCATTCGAGATGACCAAAGACTTGCTTTGACCCCGATTTATGGACATTTTGCTAGGCAAGGCCTGAGGGCCCTCACCTCTCATTCTTTACTTGGCCCGACGATGGGTATCCGTCTTCTTCTGATTATGACGCATGTGCTTATGAGCCCGGTCTGGACTATTGTTGTTCGGACTGTGGAGTGGAGGCCTTTGATGGTGGTTATGGAGGCTATGGTGGCTATGGAGGAGAGCCTTGTGGTGGACGGGATATTTATGGGTATGCTCATCCTTTTCAAGGTGGTGAACCTAGTGGTGGAAGTTCTCATGATGGTGCATCGGGATCCGGTGGAGATCAAGCACCTAGTGACAAGCCGGGCTTTGCTTGCTTACTTTTTGTGTTTTACTTAGTTTGCATTTTCAAAAAACAAAATCAAAACATTCTGAAATTGTGTTTGCTTTTGCTTCATATGCTTTGCTTGCTTACTTTTTGTCATGGTTATTATGATTATGACCTCTTGTATATCCCAATGATAGTTTGATAGCTAATGATTCTTTATTATTGACGGATAAATTCATTCATGGGGATGTCTTGACAAAGTAGGTGGAAGATGGAATTTGAACTGAATAGGCTTGATCTTGATTTTTGGCAAGCCACAATATGGTAAGGTAGAGCCTCCTTAGACCATTTCATTCATGAATGGTCTCACTTAGGTGAGTTTAGGTCTCCTTATGGTGTGTGTTACAACAATAACGCACAAATATGGTTTTAATTTCATATTTTTATAAGCATTGCATTCATGATTTGTAAGCTAGAAGCCATTCACATTGAATTGTTGACCTCACTTTTAGCCCCCTAGATCACATTGATTCACAAATAACTCTAGCTACATATAAACGTGCCTACCTTGTTGAGCTAGTATCTTATTCATGTGTGTTTGGGTGCTCATTTGGGATATTATCATTGTTATTATATTGTCATTGTGAGCTTGGTTGAAGAAAGGAAAAAAAAAAAGAGAAAAGAAAACAAATAAAAAAAATGAAAGAATGGTTGAAACAGAAAAAAATGTGAAAGAAAAAAAAAGAAAAAAAAAGAAGCATGAAAAAATGAGGAAAAAAAAGAAGAAGAGGTTGTGTTAAGTAACTCCCATGCTATTATTCATGAAGATTTGAGGAGTAAACTTATGATTTATATTGATAGAAGTCATTATGTTGTTGTTTTTGGCTTATAATATTGGGTTTAATTTGGGATTGACCATCCTTTCACTTGGTTGTTGCTAGCTTGACCTAGCTCCACACTCCAAAACTCATTTGATCCCTCTTATTACCAATTACCTATTGCCTTCTTCTTACTATTGGGTTCTTTTCATGCTTGCATTTTTGAATGTTTTGACTTAAGGTTTGAAATGACTACCATATTAGATTTCGGGCACACTCTCATGAGTCGAGGATAGGTGAGTGCTAATCACACAAATATCCTTTCACATATAATTGAGCTTGAGTGAATGGTGAGAGTCCAAAGTCAAAAGATCATGCAAGGGCTTAAAAGTTCATTTGAAGTCATTCGCACTACGTCGCCATGTAAATCTCATCCATGTATATGCATTATCCTTATTCCCATGTTGCTTCGAGATTTAAATCATTATGCTTGTTATCTTGGTTGGGATTATGCATTTGTGGGGGCTTGTCTTAGTTTCGTATGCTTTCTTGAGGACAAGTAAGGGTTTAGCTTGGGGGAGTTTGATGTGTCCAATTTATGTATGATTTAACCCCCTATTTTAGCTCGGTTTTATTTGATTATTGCACTTTTATTAGTGTATTTGTAAGCTAATTTCGTGTTCTAGTTGTTTTGCTTGTGTTTATTGCATTTATAGGAAATGAAGCATTCGGTAGCTTTTTCCCGTCAAATGAGCAATCACCGAAGTTCACGAGGCTAAGTGGAAACAAGACTTGATCGTGAGAAGAACATTTTTGTGTTGATGTCCAAAGTGAAGAAATGAAGCCCAAATGCAAGATTGGATTGGTGAGAAAATGCAGCAAATGTAAAAATGAAGCCCAAAAGACAATTGAAAACCAAAGCTTAGGATTCCCCAAAGTACATTTACCCAGATAATTAAGGCGAGTTAAGACGGATTTCTTGGATTCCGTATAGACTTAATGATGGCTTTATGAGGAGAAATCTGATTCCCACGACCCCGATCGGGGTTGGGTGTCCCCAATCGAGGTTACCCCCATTGAGATTGTTTACGTTTCACTTCGTATCCCTATATAAAGGGGGTGGAATCCGACATCTTGGATACACATTTCATATACATTTCTCTTATATTTTTTATGCTCAAGCACACAAATTTCAGTTTACATTTTAGTTGTAATTTTCTTTATGTTTTCCTTGTTACTTTAAATAGTTTCCTCTTAGCATTACAAAGTTATAATACAAGTTCATTTCTGTTGGAGTAGGTGTCCTCCACAATAGTGAGTTTACATGATAAATCTCATTGAAAGAATATATTTGGGATATTCACTAGCAATATTAGTCAGTTGATCAACGTATATCGGTAACGATTGGCCGACTATGGTTTGACGTTACTGTCGTAAGACGGCGGTGTTCAGCTGATCCCTTTTGGTCACACCTAAAGGAACAAGCCCAAATAGAAAATTAATTATTTGTTTATGAAACAATTTAATTAGTCCCTTGATAGACTGACTAAAAGTTAGTCGTGTAATGTAGTTTAGAGAGATCGAGTTAAGAACTCGTGCCGGCGAAAATTGTTATTTAATTATGCGATAATTGAATAATAAATTGGTAGAGACGGATTTATTAATCAATTGTTAATTAATAAAATCGTACTAATTGACTAATTGGGTTAGTGTTAGTACGTATTATATTTACGTATAAATGTATACGTGTATAAATATATTAAGAGTGTTATTAGACATATTAATTGGGAATACACTTTATCGTATAAGACGATTAAATAAAGATTTACGCGTATTCGTAAGACGAATATGAAAATCGATTTTGGCACGCATTTTAAGTAAATGGGCCGAATTTCGTAGGGTTCTACACCTAGGTTTGTCTTCCCAATTAAGCCTATAATTGGCTTTCCAAAGCTAATTATTAGACTTAGGCATGCTAAGACATAATGATTACTAGCATGCTTATATTCAATAACACTCAACCTCCCTCTACACACTCCCCTAGCCGGCTCCCCCATCGCAACAATAAGAAGATTGTCTTCTTATTTTTGTTGTTGACTTTTGTTCATTTTTGCATGTCAAAAACATCTCTCTAAAAATTACTAGCAACATTACTCTATTAGATTAGTATATTAGCTAGTATTTACATAATATCAAGGGCACTCTAATATTATTTTCTATTCAAAAATATATTAGAAATTTGGGTAAGTTCTTGGGTGCAAAAAGAGGAGATCTTCTAAGTTGAAGATTTGAAGATTGCTAGGAGGATCTTCCAAGTTCGTAGTACTTCAACATTAACAAGTGTTTTTTGTTGTTTTCCAAAAACCCAATGTGAGGTTTTTTTTCTCCATATCTTGTTTATTTTTGTCTTTATAATAACATGCATGTACATAGATCTAAAAATACTAAATTAAAATTAATTTAGTAATCTAATTAGAGAGTAATTAGAGGTCTTAGGAATTTCAATTTCAAGTTATTCCGGTTTTGTTTGTTCTTCTTATTCGAGTTCTATTTCCTTTGTTACGGTAATCTTACTTCTAGATTTAGTTTGTTAATTTCCTTCGCCATTTCCATTTCTAGTTAGTCTAGTTTTCATCATTTGCTAATCGTTATTCCATCCATTACATTATTTATCGTTAGCATCATTAGCATTTTCACATAGATATTAGTTTAGTACATGTTGTTGTTCCATTCTCAAGTAATTATATATTTAATCATTTTATAAATTACTTATTAGTTTTATCCTTATATTAGTTTCTTTATTTAGCATCTTTTGTAATATTTAGTATCATTATTTTAGCATTATCTTCATTCTTAAATATACATTTAGTTATAATTTCATTCTCATCATGTCTATTACATCATATGTTATTAGTTTAGTTTTCATCATGTGTGAGTAATCCTTTAGTCTAGGGATTAGGGGAGCCATGCATTTTTAGTAATTATAAATGTTGAATTAGAATATCATAATAATGAATACTTGTTTGTATCACATGCTTGCATTGTTTTGTTAGTCTTTGATTATTGATCACAATCTTTGATTAAATTTGTTAATTCATTTCTAAAAGTCGAGAGGCATGAAATTGGATTARACTAAGCAWGTTTTAGTAGACYRATCTAGCAATWGYGAGAGCTCGTTARAACYCGTTYTATGGTTGACAATAAGGCCGAGAGGTGATTGTCATTAGACCTAAACAATTATCGTTTTTATGCATTTTTAGTTTGACATGAACCGTTATTAAATTGCATGTGTGACCCGATTCCCCTAGGCTCTTTTATCATCATTGTTATTACATTATTTTTATTATTGTTGCATTCACTAAACCACAAACCAAAAAATTAAATCGACCTAGATAGAATTCTATTCATAGCATTTCAATAAGCAACTCCCGTCTCCTTGTGTTCGACCCCTATCTTACTACATTCATTTGTTATCCAAGTCTAGGGTATTTTTGTTAGGTGTGCGATAGCCTATCAGAGAAGGCGTAAAAACAAGTTGAGCAAGTGATCAATGCACAATGACACCAGCACACCACCTCACACAAGTACAACATTTGGCGGTGGAGTCAATCCATGCTAAGCGTCCACCTCCTAACAACGTCGTCCTGCTCACACTACTTCATGCACAAATACACATGGGATGCACTCACACAACCACCTCAACATAGAGTTCAACAAGTGATAAGATGCACAAGACAGTAGACTAAGACTCCATCACAACGACCATGATTCAATGACCATAGAAACAACCTTTCATACAAGATGCATGACTCTTATGTTATAACATTAAACATGTGACATTACATCATACAAAAGCATTAGCACATAGTTTAGAAGCATAAGCAATTAATACCCACTCCATGTAATACCCCGTATTTTATAATTATATAATTTATAATGATTTACGAATTATGTTTGAGACGGAATAATAAAATAATATTGATAACGATAATAATACATAATATGTATATATATACTTATGGATATACCTCACCTTATATATAAACTCACCTTATCCACCCACCTTATCCTTTCACATTTCATTTTCCACCACAAAATAAGAGGAGAGGAGGAGAGAAAAAGAAAGAAGAGGAGATAAGAGATTTTGTCCCTCCGCCTTGAGGTAGTCTTATATATACTAGATTTTATATTATTTAATTTACACCGTCGACCCACCTTGACCCAGACTCACCTCTGACCGTAGACGACCTCCCCATTGACCCACCGTTGACCACCCAAAAAGGGGTTTGACCGAGTTTATAAAGGTGTATAATGGTTGTCTTGCGTCTGTCTTAAGACAGATTTTTTATAGTGTTTTTGTGGCTTCCTTGGGGGATACTTGGGTGGGTTTTGTTGAGGGTTGAGTGGGGATATTAGTGGTGGTCTTGGGTGGTGGAATGGGTAGTGGTAGGTGGTAGAAAAATGGGCTCAAAGGGGGCTGTCGGGATTGGTATGGTTGTTGTTGTTGCTGCATTTAACCACCATTGTTGGTGGTTGTTGTTGTGGTTGGTGGCGACTGGTAGTGGGGACTATGAGTGTGGTGGTGGCGGCAGGCATGGTGGCTGTGGGTGGCGGTGTGGTGCGTGCGGTTGTGTTGTTGTTGTGTCGGTTGTCGCTTGTGGTTGTTGTTGTCGTCGTTGGTGTTGTTGGCTGCAGGTTGTGGGGCTGTCGGCCGTGGCCCACCATGGCTGGTGGTGGTAGAAGCCGGTGGTGGCCCACGGTGGCGGCAGCCGTGGTGGGGTGTGGTTGTGGTATGGATCGAGTATGTGACGGGTTTTGGGTAGTTTAAGACGGGTTTTTATTTCATTAATTAATTACGTATTTAATTTAATTAKATTAGTTAGTAATTATATTTAATTAACTTAATTAGGTGTCGACTTTGTGGAGGAGCGGATTTGTATATGTTGCTTATTTATTTGACTGGATTGCTAAAAGGTAGGTTAATCCTACTTGGTTTCAATATATGTTTTTGGATGGTTATATGAGTCGATATTAAATGTCACTGCATTATAACATGTTTATCGTAATTCATATGTTATTGGGAAGTACATTATTATGGCATGACATTGGTGAAATTGAGGAATTGGTATTTATATCGTAATTGGGACCGTGTATCATAATGAGTCGGTAACTGGCATGTAGAGTGGTATCTTGCATTTATCGTGTTGGTCATGCATAATGTGATATATGTATTTTGGAGGTTGTTGGCGGTGTACGATGGTGTTACTCGTTTTTTTGGAGACGCGAGGTGATTGGGACACCGTCTCACGCTCGGGTCGCCTCTCGGAGCTTCCCACTTCGAGGGGGATGTGCACATTAATGACTTGGTTCATGGAGGGACACGTGAGGTTGAGTCACGTCGTATGGCAGAGCATCCGAGTCGCTCTCGGGCCCGGTACCACCGGTGTGTTCGGAGTACCTTTTTACGGGCTGTGATCCTGCTTTTTTTGTGGGCTGTGCTGCGGTGTCGTCATCGGGTTGTGGGTACGTCTGGGTGTGTCCCGGTACTGGTGTGGTGGGAGGTTGTATCAGATGCTTTTCATTGTCGTATTGCATAATCATATCTCGTATGTCGTGTCTCATATTATTTATTGAAACTGACGTGTTGTGTGTTGTGTAACTTGTCACCTATTTTCGGGGTGGCCTGTGTCTATCTATATGATATTTTCGATCATATGGGGAGCAGGTTAAGTACAGGTTTTGCTTGTTGACGTGATCGGGTTTTGGGTCGCGTTTTGGACTTGGAGTCAAGTCGGCATGAGATAGTCTTCTTAGAAAGTCATTGTAGTATGRCTTGTATTTATTTATATCATTTGTTTACATTTATTTAATTCACTAAACCGTTATTTATAATAAAGGCTTCTTGATTGTATCTCCGAAACACTACCTCGGGAAACCGAGATGGTAACACTTCAATTATCTTGGTCGGATAATTGGGGTGTTACAAAGTGGTATCAGAGCGACGATTTTGGAACCTGAATCAATGAACCAAAAAAATGAATTTAGGAGTATCTAATAAAATGAAACCAACATGAGTACAACGGGAGGTCGGTTTTGGGTGAGTAGGATCCCTCATCGCAAAACTAGATCCTATTGTCCCGGTTGGTCACTGTGTGGGTAGTTATGAGTTGGGGGAAACGTTATGTGATAAGTTGTGTGATCTCATGTATGCTATGTTAAGTTGGCAAGTTCTCGCATGACGTGGTTTTGTATATGTTGATACGAGTTTATAGATTTCTTGCTTGACCTAATCCTTCATTAGCGTATTTACATGATAGTTGAAATGATGAATGGAAATGTTTACTTGAGCAAGTCACGTGTTATATAAGTTGAGAAATGTTTATTATGAAATGCCTTTATTTGTGTGAGCTTGTGTGTTCGAAAAGATGAGTTTTAAAGCCATTATTGCTTGTGTGCTGTGTCCGTTCACAGGCTCTTGTATGATATAATTATTCATATAGTGGTTACATGTAGAATCTGGATGAAAGTAATGTTACGTATGACATGTTTTAAGAATGGTTGTTACGTATTGGTGTGTGAGGGGCCTTGACCCCGTCTTTTGCATTTTAATACGACATGCATGATTGGATTTCACTAGTGCTATAGTTAGAGTGTAATTAGTATGGGTCGTTAGTAGATTAGTTATTAATATACGAATAGTATTTCTTATCAGAAATTGCAAACCATGGAGAGGCACCCAGCCGAGAGCGAGCTAGTACTCGGCCGAGTACCTCTCGCTCGACCGAGTGAAACCTAGCACTCGACCGAGTAGACCAGGTCCAAAAACTTATAGTTTCTGGAAGTGTCACTCGACCGAGTAGGGTAAGGCACTCGACCGAGTGGACTTAGCACTCGACCGAGTGCCGAAAGAACAGTCCCATAAATCAATGACGCCAATCGAATTACATTAACGGAGCAATAATCAAGCATTATACCATCTCCAATCTAACTCTTTACCATGCCTCACTAATTCATGTTTCTTCAAACATTCCCAAATTCCATCCTTTCAGTCTCAACATCAAATAACCCATTACCCAACTCACAATAGTTAACCATTAGAAAAACAATTACTAATATATACAATATCAATCATCATATAACACAAAGGAAAATTATAGGATAAAACATTTATATAACCATCACACAAATCCCAAACAAGACAATAATAACTAGCAAATATAACGTATAACCCCGAACAAAATAGTAATAGTATTAGGATCGGTAGAATCGTGTTACCTCCATTTGACTTAAAATCGGTATATGGAAAAGACCAACAAATCAGAACTGGAGCGATACAATATCAACTAACGAAATATGGTTCATTATTATAATAGATATTGAATGGTGATGATGAACATGATGGACAATGATGCAAATAATAAGATTTTGGAAAGATAGAAGACAAGGACAAGATTGCAAATTGTGTATACAAGACATAAAGAATTGAGTTAGGCGGCAGTATAATTCTTGGAACAATGTGAGATTATGTATAATATAGGGTTTTATGGGTTGAATAGAGGGTGATTATTAATATATAGGGAGAAATAAGTCGGGTTTTAAGTTTGATTCAATATTAAACCACTCCAAAAAAAAAATCCAAATAAAATAGTAAAATAGATTAAATAAAATAAAAGAGAATAAATAAATTATTTTAAAATAGTAAGACAAGCATAAAGAAAATAACCAAAATATTAGGAGTATTACAATGGGCGTCTTTGTACACGTGTGATATGGTAATTGATTGTTATATTATTATACCGACGTCGGTTTTTCGGAGGTGACGGTTTTGAGGAGTGTTATTTGTGAAATGGAAGAGAAATTGTTAGTTGAATGTTGGTTGTATAGTTGAGAATTTGAGGGTTTAGAGGGATTTGTTTTGAAATTGGGATGAGTCTAGTTCTAATGATAATTGCATTCGTAAAGTTATGGATCTAGTACTACCAGTTGGTCATCGCGATTATGAGATTAAGAGTGTGACGTATAATACATAAGGCCCTAAGAACTGCTTATGAAATGAATTTGGAATATCGTGTTTTGTTTTAGTCGTGTTGTACAAAAATGGGATTATACAAAAATGTGATGCGTGTCAATGTGATGATCATGTTTCACACTACGGTGCGGTTGTTAGCGACGTCGCCTGTTATAGGGGGAAAGAACTGCTTATGAAATGAATTTGGAATATCATGTTTTTTTTAGTCGTGTTGTGATGATGGCCATAAGGCCGAGAGTTTGTTTTGAATATGGTTATTCGATGGTGTACTAGCCACCTTTGGAGTCTATCTACA
>VHZZ01000676.1:68666-78810 GCA_009801015.1 Silene noctiflora
CGAATGTCAAATGTTCACATATTTACCCAGTATGTTACCAAATTGTATATGACAACATATTTTGCAAAAATGAAAACAATACTTGTAAAATACACAGCCATAAAAAATACACTAAGAATGTCAATTGTTAACATATTTATCCATTATGGTACCAAATTGTAAATGGTGACATTAATGCAAGAATGAGAACATTACTTGTAAATTACACTGTCATAAGAAATACACCAAAAATGTCAACTGTTTACATATTTAAAATTGTGTTACGAAATTTAATATAGTAACATATTGTGCAAAAATGAACATTCATCAACATATTGTGCGAGATGTTGCTTTCCTAATGCTGAAACTCACATCCCTTGAGTGTTTCCTTTACATCTTGTAAATAATTAAGTTCCCATTTTTCTGCTTTCATCATCAATTGTGACTTTGAATAATTTGTACCTACACAATTTGATATGGTGACATTAGAGCCAAAATTATAGACATTAATTAGATAGACGAGAAAATGTGACTTTGAATTAGCAACGCAAGTTAACAGGGTGACATTAGAGACAAAAGTAGAGACATGCTTTAAATATATGAGAACATGTGACAATGAATTAACTACGCAACTTGACAGGGTGACATTAGGACTAAAGATACGGACATTCATTAGATATACAACAACATATCCAAGCATACTGACATTAACATCTTTACTACATTCCAACACTAGACAACATTAGTCGTCTATATTCAAATTAAGAATCATCAACACTACACACCACCAATCATCTATTTTTCATGTATGGTAAAAAAATGATAACATTCATTTCATTTTTTTTTTGTGTAAACCATCCGGTTTAATCCGGAGTCGAGCCGGGTAGGACCACTAGGGCGGTAAAGCTCTCCCTCATGAGTTTCAACACTGCTGCGTTCCCAGGGCTCGAACACGAGACCTCTGGTTAAGCTAGAACAACCCCTTGTCAGTTGATCTAAGTGCTCATGGGAGTGTTGATGATTCTTAATTTGAATATCAACCCCTTGCCAGTTGATCTAAGTGAAATTTAAAGTTTGGAATTTTCTGATAATTTTTTGGACGTAAAAAATGACAAATGAGATGAGAAAATGATATAAAACAATGGAGGAAAGTATGGAGTTGATGGAATTTCGTGAATGTTAAATTGAGATTTTTTAGAAATTTTGAATTTCGTTAATGTGAGATTTGAAATATAAGATGCACAATAAGAGTGTGATGATGAAGAGATGCACATTGCCCAGTGAGTGTAAAATTTGGAATATCAATAAGAAAAGTTGTGTGAAAGTACGAGGTTGATGGATGAGACTATACTGTAAACCATGCACAATGCAATTAATGCTAGTGTATAAAAATAAATTATTGAAAATTAAATAATGGGCCAAAGGACACTATTATCCGCCTACTCACTCCACTAGTCTGCCAACTTGCTTGTACTATACAACCCGTTTTCTTGTTATTTGGTATGTATTCGACCCGTCACAAGCTTGCGANCTTGTACTATACAACCCGTTTTCTTGTTATTTGGTATGTATTCGACCCGTCACAAGCTTGCGACGGATAGCGTCCGTCACAAATGAGAATTTGTGATTCACTAATCTGAAAACATTCCTTTTTAATGTAACGCTTTCTTTCACTATAATAATCTTCATCTCTCTATAACGAACGTATAAGCTTTTCCATGCAAGCTGTTACGCCATCGATGGAAGTATGGAATCAATGGAGGTCAACATTCATAGCTTCACAATCAATTACGTATTAATTGGTAATGTATGTCAATGCATGTAACAGGAAATATGGAGTACATTGTTATGCATTTAGTTTAGTAGGCAGCAGCCGTCACTAAGTTGTTGCATTGACAATAATTTAGAAAAAAATGATCATCAATGTCCACAGGTCCGTCCTAGCACGTTTGTCAAATAAATTATTCAACATACAATACAACCAGTACACGCCTCCCGTTTTTCGGTTATTTGTTTATCTATTCCATTTTGAATATCTCAATTAATTGTTTAGCTTTCTGTTTTAGGATTGTCTGTAATAGGCAATTTGACTCTTTACACTCAATTTAGTCCACTTATCGTCTAATAATTGGCAATTTTCTCTTTCCCTAGTCTTTATATCAAAATCAAAGGTAAACAAAATATCGAGACAAAGAGAGTAAAATTAGGTACCATTTGCCAACCAAAGAATATAATAGGAATTGATGTTCCTTGGAAAGTTTCCAAGCTATAATAAAGGTTTTTGCATGCTCCATGTTTTACTTGTCGGGTTAATAATTAAAGACGTTTATAGCCGTACATCCGGTTTGTATTGTGCCCATCTCTCTCCGGCTTTTCGAGATGGTTTTGGTCAGGGGGCTGTTCATGTGGTTTTCTATATTGCCAATTATATTTTTACTCGTTTTTATGGGCTACGAGTTTCTTGTGCGTAGGGATTGTGTTCCAAAGTATAGGAGTTTTCGTTCCTTTGGAGGCAGACTTTCCTAGTCTGCGTTCCGCCTTTCCTTTCTACTTCTGTGTGGCGTAAGTGCACTTTGCTCTTTCTCGATGGATCAAGGGTTTCGTTGGTTTTCAGATGATGCATGTGTATCACAGCCAAGGAGATGAATCTCCAAGACACACTTTTGGGTCTTGTTGCAGGTATTTCTCCGAATCTTTGTCTATTAAGATGAGTATGGATTTGTTCTATCATTTGGCTAGCTATGATCGTCACGTCAAGATAGTTGAGGATTTTAAAATTGATTTCCGTGTTCAGCCAGCCGTACGCCATCAACACACGTCTATTTACCGATGTAGTTACTTTATTGTCTTAGTTTACGGTATTAGTAATATAAGTGCATTTGCCATATGGGTCAAATGCCAATTGTATAAAAACCTTTTTTTACCGCTGCTAAAAAAAATATGTTTTAACAATAAGCACATTTATTTTAGGTACGGGGTATTTCATTATTTTTTCTTAAGAAAGTGTGTAATTGATTTTAATTTAGAATAGCTAAACAGTTTCACTACGGAGAAAATGAATTACAAACTTCCAGAAAGTGTGTAATTGATTTTAATTGATTTTAATTTAACTACTTTTAGGGCATCTGATTAGGTTTTCAGGATCAGATTAGGTCAGATAATTGGAATAACCTAAAAGTTGAAACTCCAAATCTAATTTTCTTAGATAAACAAACTAGCTTTCTCCGGGTCTCATTGTCACTCCAAAAAAAAAAACTTAACAATAAAAAATGAGTAAAACGTTTATTTGTTCGCAAACTCAAGCGCACTTCTATACATTAATTAAAGTAGTAGTCAGAGTTAGAATTTACAATAAAAAATAAAAATAAAAATAAAAAATAAACTAAACTTTCTTCTTTTAACTGTGTCCTCTATACTTTGTTTCTTAATCATATCATACAACAAACTTCAGTTTTCACATTTGTAATAGTGTCTCCAAAATACATTAGTTACTTATTATGCTTTTCAATACATTAAACTAGATTTTATTTGTTGTTCATATAGTTACCACTTGCTAATGAATTATTTTCATAATGTTTATACCATTATTGAAGACAATAAGGATAGTAATAGGACGCCACGCGGTGGCATCGAAACTATGTGTCATCCTAACTAAAAAATATGAAAAATTAATTAAAAACTAACTTGATTTTAGATTTTGTCCTAAACATAAAATTAAAGGATAGAAATGAAATTTAACGCATGTATTTTGACAGATTTTGTACTAAGAGTCTAAAACTAACACGTACTCCTATCAACTAATCTACCTAAAATCTTCCATACCTAAAATAATCGCATGATATGGCCTAAAATCCAAAAAAATACTCATAACTAACTAGATCCAATAACAAAGAAAATTAAATATGTCACACTTTTGCAAGGGGATAAATTAAAAGTGGAATCGAGGGATTTCATCATTTCATGTTGAATCTCATGAAACTCGAGAAAAATTTGAGGTTTGGGTTTGACTACAATGTTTTACATTTAATATTTTACATTTATAATACTCAAGTAATTCTTTAATCAAGATTCATCACCAGTGAAATACACTTTGTTATTACTTATTAGGCCTCATATGCCAATCAATATAGACAATAAGGTTATGAGAAATACTCCGTGCATAAGAAAATGTTGATAATGTGCAAATTACGATCTTTTGGTTTTGTTAAGTCGATAGGCGTGGATGCCATACGTAGTTCGGGGGGTTTATAGGTAGGATGGCGTAGTGAGACTAGACTTAGCCATGTTATGTCTTGTACGCATTTATAATCCTACTAGTGGAAAAATATGATGGTATTTTGTGGTATCTCGTGTTGTTCTATGGCGCTCCGAGGGTTAATTCCCGCAACTCGGTCTTGTTGGAATTAGAGGAATGGATCCAAATTTTTGAATATCCTTATCTCATTGTTGGCGATTTTAATCAAGTCGACTTTCCGTGGGACAAATTGAGTACCAACACAAATCCAATAAGTGGTGCAACAGATTTTAATGAATGGAGAATTCGTAATGAGTTACTTGATATTCCTTTTAAAGGTCCCCGCTTCACATGGTGTAATAATTGACGAGAGATGCAACGGGTTTATGAGCGCATTGATAAGGGGTTTATGAGCGCATTGTTAAAGCAATTGGTTCTTTTTTTTCCCCAAATACGGGGTTAAAGCATTATCCAATCCAAATATCGGATCATGCTCCAATTGAATTAGATGTAAAACTTACCATGAATGCAAGTAAGAAGCCGTAGAAATTTGATGCGTGGGCTTTGGAACATGACGAATGTTTACAACTTGTTAAGGAGGCTTGGATGATCCATGATGTGGGATTCCCGGCGTTTAGGGTCACTAGAAACCTTAAGTGAGTGCGACAACGGGTGAAGAAATGGGCTCTTGATAAACAACAAGAATGGCGGAAGAAATGGGACGATTTTGATGACAAACTTGAGCATGTAATGAATCGAGCTATCTTATAGGGTTAGGATGAGGAGTATACAAGATTTAATGATGAAGTCCGAAATTTTGCAACGGCCGCAGCGGTGTTTTGGCGACAACGTGCTAAAGTGAAATGGATGGTAGAGGGCGATACATGTACTCGGTTTTTCATTAATTGGGTTAAAGGACATGCGGGTCGTAACTTTATATATGGAATCAAAGGAAACGATGGAAATTGGAGTTATGATCCTCATGTGGTTAGTAATGCTTTTCAGCAGAATTTTATAGATCTTTATAACCCGAATAGGCTTGGGTTGGATTTGGAGGATAATGATGCTGCCAGGACTTTCTTACAATGTACAACGAGGCATGTCCTGGCTGATGATGCGGATTATTTGATCCAACCATATAAAGCTAAGGAAGTAAGAATGGCAGTTTTCCAGATGGGTGCCCTGAAATCTCCAGGCTCGGATGGAATTCTGGCTGTTTTTTACCATAAATGTCGGTCGCTTATAAAGAAGGAGTTCACCAAGGCCGTATTTTCTATTCTTAATTCTGGAATGTTGCTTCGAGAGATTAATCGAACTTTTATTACTTTAATATCTAAATGTGAGCACCCAGAGGTAGTGTCGAACTTTCGCCCAATCAGCTTGTGTAATGTCTTCATGAAGATTGTTACCAAGTGTATCACGAATAGATTGGGACGTGTGATGAATTATTTGGTAGGTGAATCTCAAAATGATTTTTTAAAAGGTCGTCATATAAGTGATAATATTCTTTTAGCACATGAAGCCATTCATACTATTAACTCTCAAACTCGTGGGCGAGTAGGGAGTTTGGCCCTAAAAGTTGATATGAGTAAGGCATATGATCGAGTGAGATGGGACTTTCTCAAACTGGCCCTGGAAACATTTGGCTTTCCAGACAAACTTATTAGACTTATTATGGGGTGTGTGACTATTGTTACATATGAGGGTCTTTTCAATGGGTCGCCGTTACCACAGTTTCGGCCTAAATGTGGTCTTCGTCAAGGGGGTCCCTTATCTCCATTCTTATTTATTCTATGTATGGAAACTCTCTTTTCTAGTGTGGAATTCGCAAAACAAGCCGGAAGGATCAAAGGGCTTCGAATTTGTCGTGGTATAACACCTATGACTCATCTGTTTTTTGCGGATGATTCTGTTTTCTTCCTCCATGCTAATGATGAGTCTATTACAACACTCAAAAGGATTATAAGGACTATTGTCGTCTATCAGGCCAAGTTATTAATGAAGAGAAGTCGGGTATTTTGTTTAGTCCAAATACAAAATTAGCTACTGTGCGAAAATGCTTAAGGACGTTCAATATTAAGAAGAATAAAGGGATTGCAAATATTTGGGTTTGCTGTCTGATTTTCAAGGCTCCAAGAAGGAATTTTTTCGGGGGTTAATTGAAAATGTGACCAAACGTATTTCGTCATTGAATGGAGTTTTCCTTTCATCAGCTGGTAGATTAACCCTAATCTCCTATGTCCTATTCAATCTTTCCAATTACTTTCTATCGGTCTTTTAAATACCGATAAGTGTGGCAAAAAAGATCAATGCTCTTTTTCGCAATTTTGGTAGATTAACAGGTGTTCTCGAAATTTCCTAAGTCTTCCACAATGCGAGGGAGGTCTTGGTATTCGTAACATTATATGTCTTAATCAAGCTTTGTTGGCTAAACACATGTGGAAACTCCTCTTCAGAAAAGAGTCGATGTTTTGTGTTGTGTTCAAGAAAAAGTTATTTGGAGTGGCATGCTTCTCTAATGCGTTTTCTATGCGTAAGACATGAAAATTGTCATGGGAGCACGAAGTATTTTGTCTGGTTTCGAAGTGATCAGGGACAACTTTGGTTGGAGATCGGGAAGAGCATCGGCTTTGAATGTATGGTGTGTTAATTGGGTCAATTGTGAAACGCCGGAACCTAGAAGTGATGTCTTGACTGCTGATTTTAACCATTTTATGCATCTCCAAGTTAAGGATCTTCAATTCGGAGATGGGAGTTGGAATGAGGATTTGATTCGAGCGGTTTTCAATGAAGATTGTGTACACATAAACTTGGCAATCCCCTGGTGTGTGACAAGATATAGGGATGATATTTTTTTTGGAAACATACAACTAATGGTGAGTATACAGTGAAAAGTGGCTATGGGGTGGTTTTTACAACATATGTGGAGAAAAACGGTACGGAAAAGGATAAGTCAAGAATTAGTACGACTGGATGACTTTTTTGTAAATCAAAATTATGGAGGTTACCTGTATCTCATTCTTTGAAGGTATTCCTATGGAAATTTATCACTGGTACTCTGCCCGTTGGGAGTGGTTTTGCTAGAAGGAACATTTTGGTGGATCACTCTTGTCATTTGTGTCAGCACGATGGTAATGTAATGGAGACACCTGAACATTTGTTTCGGGATTGTCCCGTTACACGGAGAATTTGGATGGCCTCTGTAATACCCCGTATTTTATAATTATATATTTTATATTGCTTTGCGAGTTATGTAATGAGCGGAATAATAAAATATTAATAATAATAATAATAATACGATACATGTATTATATATACTCCCAACTCTGAACCTACTCTTATATACTCCACCCAACACACTACTCGCCTTATCACATTCCTCATATCATTTCCATCACACAAAATAAGAGAGAAAAGAGAGAGATGAGAGGAAGAGAAGAGGAGAGGATTTTGTCCCTTCGCCTTGAGGTCATACCGTCTTATACTAGCTTTTATATTATTTAATTTATACCGTTGACCTGCCTCGACCTTGACCCATCTTAAGACTGTCGTTGACCACCCAAAAAGGGGTTAAACCAAAGTAGATCTAGGTTTATAAATGTTGTTTTGCGTCCGTCTTAAGACAAATTTTTGATATGTTTTTTGTGGCCTACTCAGGCTGCTTTTGGGTGGGTTTTGTCAAGGGTGGAAAGGAGAGTTGGTGGTGGTCGTGGGTGGTGGTTTAGGTGGTGGTGGTGGTAGAAAATGAGGGCTAAAGAGGGGTTGTTGGGCTAGTTTGTGGTTGTTATGTTTGCTGCTTTTTGGTCGTGTTTAGTGTTGTTGTTAGCTGCCGGTGCTGCCATGGTGGCTGGGGTGAAGGCGGCTGGTGGCGACGACCAGTGGTGGTGGCGGCAGGCGGTGGCTGTGTTGGTGTTGTGTGTCGGGTGTGTTGTTGTTGCCGTCGTTAGTTTTGTTGGCTGCCGGTGTGGGGTTGTTGGTCGTGGCCCACCATGGCTGGTGGTGGTGACCCACGGTGGCGGCAGCTGGTGGTGGAGTGGGGTTGTGGTGTGAGCCGAGTATGTGACGGGTTTGTGTAGTTTAATACGGGTTTTTATTTAATTAATTCACTCGGTCGAGTAGAGAAGGGCACTCGATTGAGTGGGCAGGCACTCGACCGAGTAGACTATGCACTCGATCGAGTGCTATCTGTGGACTGTAAACTACGTGAAATTTGTATTATTAACCTGCCTTATCTTAGCTCTTGCACTTTTTTACCATTTCTCATAACAAAAGTTACCAAAACTTGTCTAAAATTTATCAAAATCCCATGGTTGTTGTTTGTAGATTGGACTTAAATTGTCTACTTCATTTTTTTTTACTCCTTCAATTTTGTTAATCTCACCATGCAAGTGACGTTATTCTTTCCTCTTATCTTTCCAATTTGATTTTATTTAAATCTATGTTAATTCCATCGAATTGTGTCAGTTAATTACATGTTTTGTTCGATTTGTGATATTAATCACCATTTTCATCATTTAGGATGTCAAATATAAAATCTCCGTGTTGAATTTTTGCTCAAGATTTTTTATTAGGAACTCGAAAATATATGTTCTTGAGTCAATGGTTTGATTTTGCATTTGCTGCTTGGTTAATTGTTTAACAAAGACTAATGTTTGGTTGTTATTGATACGTCTTGTCGTACATTTGAGATTTTGTCTTTAAAACTTTTCGAAGCTTTGATGTTCATGCTTGAGTTTTGAGTTATTTTCACGTTTATAAACTTGGTTAGTGATGACATGTATCATCTTGAATCAAAATTTCATCTTACATGTTGCCAAATTTTTTGAATTCTCGTAGTATGTAGAGATATGAATGATATATAATTTTTACACCCAAAACATATGTAACACCCCCACCTCCCAAAGAGCCTTAACAAAACCTTCCCTAGAAGATAAGGGCGGTACCATCTCGGTTGCCCGAGAATAAGTATATCATAACGTCAATAAAAGAACATTTAAAGTGTAATTACATGTTAAACTCATTACAAAAGAAAGTACAACTGATATATCTATTCAACTACTTTGAGACTCCACATGCCAAATTCGGTGAAAGACACGTCCCTCCAAGGCATCCAGACAAACCATATCAAAACCTGCTAAGACAGAATGCTCACCAAGGATCACCGCAGACACACGACAAGAAGAAAACAAACTACACCACACAAGGTCAGTACTGGAGAATAGCATACTAACGCAATATACATAAGCACAACTCCAATACCAGTACACCTCTATCCAACCGACTAACACCGAGGTGCGTCCTTCCAGGTTACCAGTCCCAACCAGTAACCCACTCCGCCAGTGGGGACCGCAACCTTACCATCTAAGCCCCGCTCAAAACCATAGAGCGTAAACCCAATGATCATTAATGTGCACATCCCCCTTGTGACAGGAACCACAAGGGGCGAACAAGGGCGTGAAGCCATTCCCGAAAATGACTCCACTCGGCCGAGGGGCACACCCCGTGAATCATATAAAACTACAACAATCATCCATAAAACTGAAAACATGCCAATATCGAACAATACCATCATCATCATGAATATACTCATATCATCGCATTACCATAACCAATTACACATTTCAGCTAATTTCATTCAATAGTACTGAGTAGGTAAACCTACCTTTAGCGATCTGCAACTAGCATCATGATCCCATGACTGTGAAACCGCCATCTACAACACTTAACAACAAGGAGATACTCTTATTACTAATAACTATAACCCAACAACAGAAGGATGACGGTGATGATGATAACTTACCTAAGCCCGGCATACCGATGGTAGAATCGCAACCCGACTCGAGTCCCCGTCTCCATGATAGGTTCCCAAGATGGAGGATAAGAAAGGTGGTGGGGAGAAATGTGTCGTCGATTTAGGTTTAGGAGATATAT
>VHZZ01000676.1:170790-187349 GCA_009801015.1 Silene noctiflora
CTATTGCTAAGGAAGCTTATAAAACATTTGAAGAGGCTAAGGGTTGAATTAGACCCTTACTTGGTAATTGGTGATAGTTTGGAGTGATATTTTGAGCTTTACATTACCAGTGCCTATTTTGAAGAGCCATAACTCGCGTTATACAAATGATAATCAAGTGATTCAAATTGGAGGTGAAAGCTTATCCTGTTAGATTTCCAACGCCACCGAAAACGCCCTATTTTCCCAAGTAATGAAGAAATGGCGACCGTTTAAAGTACAATGCGCATTGCAAGAACTGCGCGACGAATAATAGTCGATCGATTGTTCTGCTTGGTCGATCGACTTATCTCCAGTTTAGCCGAAAATATGCTTTGTAATTTCGGCCCACTTTGTTTTTTGATGGATAATTTTAGACTTTTAATATTTAAGAATAAGTTGTAAAACATTATTAGATCATCAAACTCTCGACGCAAAAACTCTCTTTATGTTCGTTTGCTCTTAACTTTTGGATCTAAAAGTTTGTAATCATCTTTTTCCATTCGGTAATTAATTTATCAATCTTTATTTCTCTTTTCATTTCTCCCTTTTTTTTTCCACATCGGTTCGTATTACTTTGTTCATTATAGTTTATGCTTGCTTGTTATTTTTATTCAATAGCCATGTTTAATTCAATCATTATATTTATTGTTTATTTAGTTAACGAAATGTTTTAATATAATAACACTCTAATTACATGTTTCCCGATCGATTTAAATCAAACCGCAGAAAAAACCCATAACGAACCGGACACTCGACCGAGTAAGACACACTCATCGAGTAAGCCACACTCGACCGAGTACTAACCTAATCGCCCGAGTGCACAACAAACAGAAGCCTGACAGAACACCTATACCAGCTACTCGGTCGAGTACCCCATACTCGGCCGAGTAGCCTAAGACCATAAGTCTGATGTATTACAGTCTTCCCTCCTTAAAAACGAACTTCGTCCTCAAAGTTCAAACATCTAGCTACGAACTCAGCTGTCTCCCTTTTCATTCCAAGCCATCGGAAAGTCTTCTTAAGGTCCTTATAAAGTTTGTCACCTCCTGGATGCACTGAATAGGGAGTGCAATGAGCCTCTGTCATGATCATCTTTCTCAGATATACATCATTAGGTACACCTATGACCTACTACGACCCTTATATGGTTTAGTACCAATATCACACTCGTCGATTCATTAGCCCTTTCTCCAAACAAGGTACTTATCAACCACAATAAAAAGTCGTTCAATATCTTGTAAATGTAATTCATATGCTTGTCTATTAATGCTTAACGAATATTTCAAAGATATTTATTTGTGATATTATTATTTTGTTTCCGACTCATGGGTTTGTAACTGTCCATATGACATGTGATAAGGAGCTTTAACTCATTCCTTATAATACCCCGTAATATATATATTATTATTTTATTTTATTTTATTTTATTTAGCACAACGTGTAAATTTATTATATGCGTAAGTTAAGTCGGGATTTTGGTGTGAGACCAACATAATTCGTGTAAAACGAATTGATAGGCCAAATGATGGGCTTGCTTGATCGAGTTTAAGTTAAGTCAGGAATCACTTAAGTTGAGTCGGAGTATATAAACTAAACATTTCTCTCAACAAACCCTTTTTACTCATTTTTAACACACACACACACAAAAAAAAAAAAAAAAAAAGAGAGAGAGAGAGAGAGAGAGAGAGAGAGAGAGAGAGAGAGAGAGAGAAGAAGGGGGCGACGAGGGACGAACGACAAGGAGGACTAGGGCGCGCTTTTTTCGACTCATTTTTCATCCCCGTAACCGTAAGTTTAATCCCAATCTTTTCTAAATCGTTTTAATATAATTTTTATGCGATTTTATGAAATTTGCCTCAAACTCTAATTTGAATGTTTATACTAATTTGGGGATTTTATTAAGTTAATTTTTATATCGTATTTTGATAATTGTATGACGGTTTTGGACCAAGGGTGACTTGGGAATTGGTATTTGTCGTGTTGGTCGTGTTAGGCCGCGTATTTGTCGTGTTTTGGCTCAGGTGATGTGCGTTAGGGGGAGCGTGGCCTAGCCATGGCCTAGCTGCGCTTGGGTCGTGACCTTGGGGCTCGGGCGTGGCCTTGCTGTGGTGAGACGTGGCCTAGGCTATGCCTGGAGTCACGTGTTCGGTCACGTTATGTAGCGGTGTCGTGTAAAATTATTTAATAGCGATATTTACGTAAAACATTATTTAATAGGCACCGAGTTTGTAGAGGAGCGCTTTTAGGAACTTTGAGCATTTCCCTGCAACGGTCTATAGCTGAGGTAGGATTTCATCCTACTCACTTATGTTATTTATTATGTAGCAATGGAATTCAATAATTTTTATTAGTATTGCAAGGTATGACGGATTATTGTGAAATGTTATATTTTAAGACCGACACATGCTAAGCCGTTATTTATTTATGTGCTTCTGTGAACATTATTATTACCTTGTTTGATTTTGTTAGTTAGCTGTGAGGCAATATAATTGTGAGACGGCAATGTTAAGTCAGGCCCAGCTGCGGTTGCGGTCCTGAGATGAATGTGTGAGCCATGCACAGCTGCGGTTGTGGTCCTGATGAATTAGTAGGCCTGGCACGTGGAAGTCAAAGCGACGTGGTCCAGCAGGCGGCGATGTGGTGTCGTGAGTGAATGTGAGGTGTGATGGTGTGTGTGTGTATGAAATGTTGGCCGTGTGTGAGCACGGAAGGCTGCGGCCGGTCACTTGTTGGTTATTTTCATTTATAACGCAACTCATGCATTTGTTAAGTTATTTATTCGCATGCTCATTATATTTAGCATAAGCTGACCGTGTTGTGTATGTTAATTGTCACCTATTTCCGAGGTGTCCTGTGTCGATCCATTCAATGATTTCCGCTTGAATGGAGAGTAGGTAATAAAGCAGGTTTAGTTGGTTGAGCTATATGTGTTGTTGCTGTGCATGGATGCTGGGAGGGACGACGAGCCGTTTTGTCTAGTTTGTCTCACCTAGTTGGTTTAGTCAGACAGTTTGTTTTTAAAGTTTGGTTTGGAACATTTATATGTTTTGAGTTGTAATCTCTAGACGAGTTTTAATTTTTCTTAATAAAGTACTTCGAGGTTTATTTGATATTCATTTGCCTCAGGAAACTGTGATGGTAACGGCCACGTTTAATCGGAAATGTCTTGTTAAGGCTTCTATTTATGCTTCATGGTTTCTAATTCAGGACTACTCTCGTCGAACTCTTCAACATGTAGACTATGCTCATCTTCTTCAACCAACCGAAGAACTAAGGGAAAAATGTTCAATTAGGAGTCATGAGTTTCTTGGCTCAATGGTCGTGGATGACAATACTACCCACCCTGTAAGATTTCACACAATGAGCTAGACGCTCTAATACTACCATGTTACCCTCAATGAATAAGGTATCCCGGAGCCTTCAAGGAGAAAGCGGTTGTGGTCTCCTCTAGGAGAGAAGAAGAAAACTTGAAGAAGTCAATGTAATATTTTAGACGTTGAATGTATTTGACATTTTAGTTCGTAGACTTAGTTGGTAAACCTCCCATGCTTGACACTGTGTGGTGTGTAAAAGCTATTTAAGTTTTAACAGACAATGGTTTGTGTGCAAACACTATTCTTGGCAATTGTGTTTGAGTTATGCTTTTCTACTGTGGTATAAGTTAGGAGGAGGGGAAGCTGCATTAGGGGTAGACCTGACAAATGGGTCAATCGGGACAAGTTCGGGTCGGGTCAATTCGGGACAAGTTCGGGTCTTCTTGATTTCGGGTTAGTCCGGGCCGGGTCGGGTCATTTCGGGTTTCATATCTGTTTTAGGTTTGTTGGTCAGGTCTATTTCGAGTCAAACGGGTCGGGTTATTTCGGGTCGAGTCATTTTCGGGGTCGATGAATAAGAGAGAAAAAGTCATTTCAAGTCTTTTTAGTTCAATTTGTCGGGTCATTTCAGGTCGGGTGGTTTCGGATCGGGTCAGGTCAGTTGCGGGTCAAGAAAGCTCGGGTCATATTCGGCCCGGGCCGAGTCAATTCGGGTTTCGAGTCATATTCGGGCGTTTTAGTTTAGGTCATTTTCGGGTCTTGGGTCAACTTTTTCGGGCCAGGTCAATTGTGTCGGGTTGCTTTTGCCAAGTCTAAGGCTTTGTTTGGTAAAACTACCTGAAAAGGTAGCTGAAAACTGAAAAGCTAACTGAAACCTGAAAAGGTCACTAATAAGGTAGTTGAAAATTATGAACTGATAAGGTAGCTGATTATATAAAAAAAAAAAAATGTTTGGCAAAGTAACTGAAAATGTAACTGATTTTGATGAAATGACGTAAAAGGATATGAGAATTATTTAATAGTATAGATTTAAGGGATAAAAAAGGGAAAAACAACGCAAATTAGGTACCTGAAATCTCAAATGTTACTCTAGGTAGCATTTCATTTCAGGTAGCTTATTTGGTTAAGTAAGCTACTTGTCAAACGCTTACAAACAAATAAGGTACCTGAAATTTTGGTCAAATAAGCTACTTTGACCAAATCAGGTATCTGAAATGTTTTGCCAAACAGAGCCTAAGTAGGGGTGAGCAACTATAGGCCTGGACCGAAAAAATGGATTGAACCAGATCATTTGGTCTAAATCGATACTAGACCAAATTCTTTAAGGTCAGGTCCTCGATCCTTATTTTTTAAGGTTTCGGTTTTCGGACCGAGACCGGTTAACTTAGGTCGGGACTGAATGAACCGAATTTTATGCTTTTAAAGACTAATCATTAAAATATTATAAAACGAGTGATCATTTTATTTTCAAAAGACATTATAAATAAATATTAACAATTATTTTCATTAAAAACAATCATCTAATTATTCAATACAATTAATTTAGCGGAATTATTCAAAATGAATCAAGACGATAAATATTTTATTTTTAAGCGTTATTTTAAACAATGGTTCTTTACTCAATAACTTTCGCTTGTTATTTGGTTAGGAATACTTGTCAATTAATATACACCGTATTATGTTAGAAGGCAGACTCTTATATTCCAGAATTCCAGTTTATCAGCTGCGGAAGAAATGTCATAAACTCGTACCAAATTATACACCAGTAGGGTCAACATATGTCCCCAACAATTTGGCAACTAGGTTATACTGTGGTCACAGAAATTGATGCATTTAAGTTATATGGTACCCTCCAAAAAATGGAGAAGAAAAACATATCTCATTTTGCCACTCTGGCTCGTCAATTTGGTGCTATAGCCTATATATAAGGAGTTCATGTCCAAATTTGCCACAACAGCTGAGCAACACAAATTTCTCAAGACTAAAACTCACAAAAATGGGTTCAGAAAATGCTGTCGACTATGAGCATCATGAGCTAATACATGTCTTGATGATCTCTTTCCCCGGCCAAGGCCATGTCAATCCCCTCTTACGGCTCGGTAAGCGTATGGCTTCCGAGGGTCTTTTGGTCACTTTTGTGACAACTGAAGACTTTGGTGTAGGCCTTCGTAAAGCCAATGACTCGATCTCGGCTGAACCTGTCCCTATGGGTGACGGGTTCATCCGATTTGAGTTCATTGATGATGAGCTCCCTGATGATGAGCCTATGAGGCGGGACCTGGATAGGTACCTCCCTCATTTGGAGTCAGTGGGTCGGCGCTGGGTGCCGGACACACTGACTCGTATGGCTGGGGAGGGCCGTCCAGTGTCCTGCCTCATCAACAACTCGTTCATCCCATGGGTGACCGATGTTGCTGAGGAGCTGGGATTACCCTGTGCTGTTCTTTGGCCTCAATCATGCGCATCCTTTATGATCCACTATTACTTCTACCACAAACTAGTCCAGTTCCCTACCGAAAATGCCCTCGACGTTGACACTGAAATTCCAACTTTACCCCTACTAAAGTGGGACGAGATCCCTACTTTCCTACACCCAGCAACACCATACCCTTTCCTAGGAAGGGCAGTGTTGGGACAATTCAAGAATATCAACAAAGCCTTCTGCATACTCATGGACACCTACTACGAGCTCGAAGACGAGTCCATTGACTTCACCATGAAGCTCCTCAGCCCGACCCCAGTCCGACCCATCGGGCCTCTCTACAAAAAGGCCGTCGTTGGCTCGGATCGGGTACGGGCTGATTCATTCAGGGCAGATACAGAATGTTTGAAATGGTTGGACGGGCGGCCCGACGGATCAGTGGTCTACATATCATTCGGTACTGTAGTGTATCTAAAACAGGAGCAGGTGGATGAGCTGGCAGCCGGTCTAGAGGCGGCCGGGGTGTCATTTTTGTGGGTTATTAAACCGCCTCACCCGGATATGAGCACGGTTCATCATACTTTGCCTGAAGGGTTCCTAGACAGAGTTGGCGACAAGGGAAAGGTATGTTTATTTTATTGCTGGTTTACTGTCAGTTTACCCACTTCGCATTAATTCGGTGTTTAACTCGCTATTTTTTAGTCACGGTCACTTTTACGCCTACTTTAATGTCGATGGGTACATGATTTATTTAATTTAATGTGACTCCGGAGTTTGATGCCTTTAAAATGTGGTAGTGTTAATTTGAAGTTATGATATCGACTTTAGTTGCTTGTGATCTAAATTATGATCACAATCATTAAATCATAATTGAATTATGTGAGACGGGTATCTATAAATAAACTCGCTACCTCCCTATTAGTTTGGACTATATTGTTTAAAACGGAAAAAATTGTGCAAATACGGAGTAATTTATCTGTATACATATAATCGTCTCAGATTATATTTGCGGAGTAAAGGAAAGAGGACGCTTCTCATGAGTAAGCGTTTGTGAGCTTTAGCCACCTAACTTTGGAGAAAGAACATGTGGCACATACATTATTTAGAGAGGAAAATGTGGTGGAAATTCAATGCTTTTATTTGAAGCGTATTCAATGCAACAATGCTGATTTTAAAATTCAATTGTTGACTTGTTGATTCTTGTATTATAGCTACAATGTTATTACATGCTACAGTGCTACACCATGAAATGAATAAAGGCATTTTCCATCCAGTAGTTATCGTGTGAGACTATGTTACATTGTAAGACGGTCCAATTGTATAAAAATAGACTGTTTTACGGTGTGAGACTGGGTTATTCTAAAATTTGTGAAATTAATCATAACAAAATAATCTTCGAATTTGCAGATAATTAGTTTCAGTCCGCAAGAGAAAGTGCTAGCACACCCGGCAGTAGCGTGCTTCGTGACACACTGTGGTTGGAACTCATCAATGGAGGCAATAACATCAGGAGTGCCCGTGATCGCATTCCCACAATGGAGCGACCAAGTGACCGATGCAAAGTTCCTGTGCGACGTGTTTGGCATGGGTGCATTACTATGCAGGGGTGAACATGATAAAAGGATCATCCCTAGGGACGAAGTCGAGAGGTGCGTACGGGAAGCGACATCAGGGCCTAAAGCTAATGAGATGAAGAAGCATGCCCTTAAATGGAAGGCTGCTGCCTTAGAGGCGATAGCCGATGGCGGATCCTCCGACCTCAATTTCCGGGTCTTTGTAGATGAGATTCGGGAGAAGAGTCACAATTTGCTTCCTAGTGTTACTCAACACTAATACTGTTCTTTAATTTATTGATTATTGTTTATTTTTAAGAAATCAAAACAATATTTGCAGGAAGAAAATGTGGGTATTCAAACTAAAATATAAGAATAAATGATTTATAGTACTAATTTTGTATGAGCAAATTACCTATGTTTCTATTACTTTAGCAAATATTTTCTCCATTTTTCTGACGATTAATATGTTTAAAAAAAAATTATAAAATAAAAATATTTACGCTCATTATCAAAATATCTTTTATAATATATATATTTTTTTTACGAATAAAAATAACTTATAAATGTCGGAAAATACGGTGAGAATGCGATTTTAGAGAACACATTAAAGCAAATAGGAAGATTAAAAAATGGAGAAAATATCTTTTATTCTAGAAAGTATTAAGACGTTGGTCATTTGTTTTCCCCCTCTTATAGTCTTATATACTCATATACGGAAGTAACAGTTGAGTCACATCTTATCTTATCAACTACGGAGTAAGTAATTGAATGGTAAGTGTACAAGTATTCGGACTGAGATCATTAATGATATATCATCCATACAAGATTTACTAGCATCCTCTTCTCTTAAGTCTTCATTATCTTAAAAGTAATTAATAGTTTATTATCTCTAATAGATTCATTTTTATATATCATTTGTCTTACACATTATTATCCACTGCTAAAAATTCTGACCGTTAAATCGTTTCAAAATAATATTCACACCGTTGAGAGAAAATAGATAACGAAAAGATTCACCATCTAAATGTCCTTTTTGTTATTTTAATGTCATTTAAAATTGATTTTCAATTTACTACTCTCTCATTTTTAAACTCAAATACGGAGTATTCCGTATTGTAGAGTGTCAGACTGTATGAGTATGAATTTTAGACAGTGGTTTAAAAGTCAAACAAGCATCATGTTTTTATACATATAAAATAACACCAAATCTTTTGTGCGACGGTCTTTCCGTGTTTTTTGACAAAGTGTAACAACTTTTTGGTAAATAGTTGTCACTTTATAGTAAATTGTGATCACCTTGAAAAAATGAACATTTTTTCATCCTAAAAATTGGTCACTATTTACTCAAAAGTGATAACAATTTACCAAAAAATGATCACTTTTTCCCTGATCGCACCTAGGACGATCTTAAAGTAGAATTTGCGATAAAATAAAATGTGGCCCAGAATTCAATAATTAATTCCAATGCAATAATTGACGAGTAATAAAAATGTACTGTAGAATAATGGTTGGTGTGGAAAAGACTTGATAGAAGATCCAAATAAAAGTTTAATGCTCTTACATGTATTACATGTATCGTCGACCTCGTGGATGTTGAATATGACCAGGAATACGATAGTCTACTCATCTCATCAAACTACTAATTAAACCGAAATCTACTAATTTTACTCAACATACTATTTACCTACTAATTTTACTCAACATACTATTTACCAAACAGGATCATATCTCAATCATTCACGTCACATTGAAACTTAATAAAGATTACTCTTCATTCATCCTTATAACTGGGCCATATTAATTTAACTCCATACAATAAATAATTTTATGTCATTTAAAAAAGGGATAAAAAATTTTCAACTTACATAGACAAATTAATAGAATATTCTTATTTTATTGCATAAATAAAATTGCACTAATTATACGTATAGTGTGATAGAAATATTTTTCTACTATTATTTTTAAAAATAAACATTATGGTCACAAACATTTTTTAGCAAATACTTTCTAATTAATTCAAAATTTTATCTTTTGATACAAGCGTACTACAAGTTAAGAGTATTCATAGATTGTTTACTTCTAAAATGAAAAGTTTACGTAAAATATATTTTTTTTCTTACACTTTAACTTAATATTTATATTTATTTCATATTATGTAAAATATTTAAATATTGGTTAATTTTACAATTTAACAGTGTTAACCAAAATATTACTAATAGTAAATTACATAATTAAATTTCAAGAGAGGTTAAATACAACTAATATAATTATTAAATTCTCTAACATCTCTATCTAAAAAACCGCGAAAATGCGGAGATCTATACTACTTAAATATAATAAACAAATTAAAAGTACACGAGAGAACTAAACGAATACACAACAAAACAAAACAAAACAATCTTTTCATTATTGGAATAGCCCTAGCAAATAGCGGAGTACAAATGTACAATGTTATTAGACCCGTCAAAATTAATCTGATCCAAATAACCCGACTCGACACCCAAACTAAAAACGAAAGCATAACCTGAATTGACTTGAAAATAATTCAAATCCGAGATGATCTAACCCGAGTTTATTGATGAAAACAAACCATTATCTCTAAAAAAAATTTGATAATAATCGATCTGAAAATAACTGAAACGAAATCAATCCCGACATAAGGTAACCCGAATTCTTACAAAACCGAAAATGACCTAACTCGAGCTAGCCTGGGCCAAACCCGACCGATGTAGTTGACCCATTTACCATGTCTACTTGATTTCCAATGAAAAATGGGATATAAGTAATTCATTTTCTTTATATTACACGAAATCAAACTCTCTTTCCTTCTGAACTTCCTTCACTTATCTTCTATTACCGAGTCCAAACAAAGAGCTAGTCAGCTCGTCAACTAGGTATCCATTTTAATAGTAAAACGGTGGTTAAATATCATTCCACGTAGGTATATATAACATATATTTTGCCTATGTATTCTGCTTTTGTTTTATTCTCTCAAATAAGCATACTTGATCTGTCTTAATCAATATAAGTACATACTAGTCACTACTTTTTTTTTTGGCATTCGTAAAGAAAGTTCTTAAACATATGGCATTTGACTCATTTGGCCAAATGCACTTTTTAGTAATATTGTAAACTAATACAACAAAGTAACTACATCGGCAAACAACACTGTGTTGATGGCATACGGATGGCTGAATATGGAAAACTACTTCAACGCCCACAACATTCTTGAAACACGATTAGAGCTGGCCAAATGATAACGCATATCACTACTCATCTTAATTGAGAAAGTTTCGGAGAGATACCTACAGCAAGACAGAAAATGTGTCTCGGAGATTCATCACCTTGGTTGTGGTGAACAATATCAGGAGACCAACGAGACCCTTGACCCATCGAGGGTGAGCAAAGTGCACTTACGCCACTAGGACGTAAAAAGAAAAAGCGGAAAGCAGACCACGGTCTTGGTCTTGGTCTTGGTCTTGGTCTAGTTCCAAAGGAGAGAAAACTCCTACACTTTGGAAAACAATCCCTACGGATAAGAAACTTGTAGCCTATAAAAGCGAGTAAATAGATGGCTAGCGATATAAGAAGCAGCCTGAACAACCCCCTAACCAAAACCATCTCAGACGGGCATAGAGAGATAGATGGACACAACACAAACCAGATGTAAAGTTACAGCCACCCCAATGGTTAAGGGACAGGACACCCTTAGCCAATAGGAGGTTATAATTAGGAAAAACATGACGAGGAACCCGAGTGATTATGAGACAAGACACCCATAACCAATACGGTGTTATTATTGATATAAATAGAGAAATAGACAGCAGCATGAAAAATAAGTCTTAGACCACCAAAGCCATCCAAACCAAACCTCATCCAGCCAACTCAAACCAACTCGATCACACCTCAAAAAGACACACCACCAACACTGACCCGCTCTATACAAGGACCGTGGCAAACCCATCACACCAACCAAAGCAAACAAGAAAACAGCCCGCCAACACCAAGGGATGCGACCACCGACGACACCCCGACGAAATCCCAACAACACAGACGATCTTACATGCAACCACACTAAGAAACGTAGGCCGAAGCAGAACTCATAAAACACGCAAAATGGAGCTGATAAGTGGGGGAAGGGACGAGGGGGAGGGGAACACCATATCACTTTAAAATGCAACACCAGAGGATGACAATCCATCTCAAGGACACGATAGGTGGGGGGAGGGACGAGGGGAAGGGGAACCCCATATCGACCTAAAGAACAACGAACATAACCACCAAGACACACACAAGATAGGTTAAACCCATCCCAAATACCGACAAACACCGAACAGAACCGGACCCAAAACGCCTTAACGCGGTTGGGGAAGGGGCCAGGGGCCGAGGAACACACCCCGGAGTCGTATGCAAGACCGACTGAAACAAAGAAACAGGAGAACGTCCGGGATAGAAGAGGCGTACCGTTCAGAACCCACAACCAACACCAGGGAACGGAAAAGCCGGTGAGCCGCCAAAGGGACCAGGTAGAGCAGATGTTGGAAAAAGTGATCAAAAGATGAGATGAGATGATTGATCGCCGGAGATGGGCTCCCCTTGGTGGCAGAAGGTGGAGGGATATAGGGTGGAAGGAGGCGGCACAAAGAGTTTTAGTGTTTTTTTGGTTTTTGGTTTTTAGATAAAAGTCGGAGAAAATTTTAGAGAGAAGTTATCCCAACACCAATTCCGAGGTAGGTAAACGAGAGAGAAAATCTAAAAAACCATCCTAAAACTATATACTCGCTGACGACTTCTCCGGTAGACTCTTTCTAGTCGCCAGTGAGATCTTACTTTTTCTTTTTACTTGTACTTTCCCTTTCTCTTCGTGTTGACCACCAATCCTACGGTATTTCTCGATTTCGATTAGTTTTACTTGGTATGATTAAGACGGAGGGAATATTACAAATACACATTATATGTGATACTCAGTTTAATTTATTACGAGTAATTTATACGAGTGCATACTAGGAAAAATTCTTGTGCCTCCGAGAGCCCATCTCCTTTCACCTAAACCTTTATAATATATAGTAGTATTTGATGAATTGTCAGTCCTTTCGGAGGATGCATGAATTTTTCACGACAGTAGACACTACTTGAGTACTTTGTATGAGTTGGGTCCCTTAGTGTGGAAGTTTGTGGTGAAGCTAGATAAGTCCTTATCAATGTGCATGGAACTTAATAGAGTAATTAAATGGAAATGCATGGACCGCCCGGCATATACGTTCATCCTACGACTGTGTTGTAAACATCAACATTTTGGGTCACTTCCCCGATGAGATATCTATCAAGAAACAACTCAGATTCTGGAATAATTCCACCCCGCAGCATTGCAGGGATATTTTTTGCGATTTCAAGTGGATGGCTAAAAATGGCTGGAGCAGCTACATCGGAAGTTTTTCTATTCTTATTTTAAATGCACACCTTATCAAACAAACTTTCTATACACCCTCTCCTCATCCGTCTAAAACAGTTAACTTTTTATTATAAACTAGTTTTTAGGAAACATTTTAGAAAAACCGGTGGGTTCGGTTAGTTTGTCCCACCAAAACTGGCATTTAACCAGTCTGGGATCATTCAAGTTCAGATTATCCAGATCGACCTAGAGTCCTAGACCTGGACTTGCTCATCACATTTAGCTTGGATATTTTTCTTTAAAAAAAAAAAAAAAAAATATGGTTTCCTATAGCCAATTAGCCAGTGTGAACTGGCTCATTGCCAACGATATTGAGATCCTGGCGAAAATGAGTTCTCCCACTAAGAAAAAACCATGGACTATGAGAATTCCCTAATGCTAGAGTACATCCGAAACAGAATCCATATTGATCAACAGAACAGCAAAATGCCTTGGCACATCAACCACATGGGCATTACTCATTACTTCATTAGTTATAGACTTATAGAGGATGGGGTAACAATGAAACAATAAGGTTTGTTCTTTCAGAAACTACCTGAACTGAATTGAACTGAACTCAAGTTAATGGACCTAACCTGACCTGAACAGATAAAGTCTACACGAACAAGGCCTATCACAATAACTTCAATACAGCAAAAACGCTGGTCAATAGTTCATTACTGATCAGCAACTTGTGATGACTGATGATAGAGCATCGTCCTGCTGCCCCTTGTATAGGAGAATAGGAGAATGTCTAGCAAAGCAGCTACCTCATTTCGTGTGATAAGTTTAAATTTTTTACGCTTATAAGATTTACCTAAAATTGTGGATCTTATTATCTGCTTTTCCCTCTTAATTTATGACAAACTAATTGTTTACTGAAAAGGAATGAGAATCCAATATTGCCCTACATAATTAACTAATACTTCCTCCATCATGATAACATTGTCCCATTGTCTTTAATTCAAAGGGTAGAGTTGTTAATCTATCAATTTTCTTTACCCAAAATGGAAAGGGGTGTAATTAATGAGATGGTGGAAGTAATTTCTAAGTGAGTTAGTTTTATTCGGTACTTTGTCTCAACGTTCAGCTTTCACATGCACAGGCCATTAATTCACACAAACAAGGTAACAGAAAGATGCTGATTGCGGGGGGGAAAATTGCATAAAATACTTTCATACAGGTTACAGAGTTGTATTTAGAAACTTACATATTTACAGAAGACGATACAAGAGAGGGCAGTATGCTTCATACTGCTTTGAAGTTTAAACTTCACCTTCAAGATACTGCTGCTCAAATGATTACCCCGAGCACAAGAGAGGGCGTTAACTAGTTATGTACGTGCGTCACATACAGTGCCATACCAGGACATTTCTAATAGTTGATCCTGCAATCGAACAACATTATAAGATAATAAAACTTATAAACATCGAAATGGTTACTGAAAAGTGTAAACAAAGTGAATCAAATTGCTTAACTCTTTCACTAGAAACAGAAAAAAAAATAGAATACCTTTTAATTTAACAGTTTACAATATATGCAAGAATGAGACGGTCAAAATACAGCAGAAGCTCATAAGCTGCTAGATTCTCCCCACGAGTTGAAAAACTTAATCATATGCTCATATACGTCTTCCTTTGCCGTAATGCTCAAGAGGAAATCAACATGGCCATAATTTTCGAGATAAAGCACCTCTTTCTTACATGGCAGCTCTCTGATGGTGTGTTGCACGTCTATGATATCAGCCAAGGCATCATTGCCTCCATACGCCATCCATAATGGCAATGATTCAGGTATAAGGCTGAGGTCAAATGTGGGGGGTTTAAACGATCCATAAACTTTCATATTTTTCAGCATTCCATAGTCGTACTTGGCAAATGTGCCTTTCCGTATCACTGCAATCCGAAAACCATCAAGGAAAAGATTGAAGGAAAACCAAAAAATAAGGAGGATAATCCCTACATTTGCATTAATATAGTATTGAATTAAATGACAGCCCAAATTAAACAAAAACTACTATTGTACAACATCAATGTCCTGACTGTATCACAAATATACTGCTCAACATGTTTTACAGTTTAAATTTATAATTAATTAAGTGTTGTCAAGCAAAGGGCATGTAAAAACACACTATGAAATAAAGACTTCCAACATTCCTCGCCTAACAATCCGCATCATCTGTTTCGTGATACAATTTCATCTTCATAACAATCTAGACGTTTAGTCTAAAAAAATGGAGATAAATCTATTCACCTACAGCAACAGAAAACTTAATTCCTCACACATCACAGCCACAAGCCATTCTTGGCTCCTCCATTTAACATCTTCGTCAGTAGTAAAATCATGTGTTGTTAGCAAGAAACAGAGACCCAGTATCCCGGAACTTCTATATTTTCGTTAAAAAACAAAGGGGCATTGTTTGACCAACATATAAGCTACATGGACAACCCATACAAACATACCTAAGAGTCTAAGACAAGGTGAGTTAAGAACATTTGTAGCTCTGAAAACAAAAGATATCAATCCTCCCCAAAAAGAAAACATTGTTCCAAGGATAGAACCTCATACAACAACCACCTTCACTCTTTGTTTGGACAGAAAAATAGGAGGGGGGGAAAAAGAAAGAGAGAAGAGAAGAGTAAATGGGGCAAGGGAATTTTTGCTCAAAAACATTCCAATTTTGTATTTTCAACTTGGTATGTAATTGGTAACATAGATCCCTAAAAGCCTCCATTTCCCTCCGGTCTAAATCCCTCCAATAGTCCAATCCCACTTGCTATAAAAACATGGGAACTTGTTCCCTTCCTTTCCCTCCAAATCCCTCCATGCAAACAAAAGGATAGTGAGCTTACGGTTTAGTAACAGTAGGCTATAAAGATTGAAAACCTAAATTTGCTGATCTTGATATTTGATCTTAGGCTTTGAAGGGAGGTCATCAGTCAAAAAGCTAATTGCAAGACCACTAAGTAGCAACTTGTAGCTTTATCACTTTCAATCACCTTGTAACTATTATCTGAAAGAACTAAGTCAACACAAGGGTCGTTAAAGGGAATCGTTAACCAACACAAGGGTCGCAAGGTACAAGGAGCTACATCACAGATCCAGAGGCTATCTGAAGCATAACAAACTAAAGAACAGGACTTTCAGAAGGAAAAAAATTCAAAACTCACTTTGAAATAGATGGTTTAAGTTTTTGACTGATGAGGGATGAGGTTCATATTCAAGGTAATACTCCACTCTTGAGGTGTTGWAACADCAATTCTTTCCTGCCATTGATTCATGATTAAAGACCAACTTTACGCAAATAAAAGAAATGAAAAATGGAGAAAAACAATGGAAATCCADAAAAGAGAAAACAAAAGACATGAGCAGTTGAAGCAGCAAGTTTTTCCTGCCATTAATGCATGATTGAAGACCAACTTTATGTAAAATAAAGATTTGGAGAAAACAATGATCATCCAAAAAAGAGAACAATAAGACATGCGGATAACGTGAAACTGGAATTAACTGATTCCTCCGAGGAGGCAACTAACTATGTTGTCAGATACTCAATCATCCTTTAACAGAATGAGCAACATGCTATAAGTTAGTCTATCACTCCTCTGCGAAAACTGGGTAGTATTGACTATTGAGCCATCGCCTAGTACTCTAGGAAAGCAAAGCAGCGAGATACCAACTGATCTCTTATGTGCTGKTTTCCGACTATTGAAGGAAGCTGTCCAAACTTACCAGTTATAGAAGCCAACATGTCATCACAGTCTAAATGGCCATCACACAAAGAGTCCAAAAGCTGAACTCCCATATCACTGCATCCA
>VHZZ01000677.1:67185-85609 GCA_009801015.1 Silene noctiflora
TCGCCTACCAATTTTGGTGTGCGCGGTTGATAGTAAAGTTGCCGAATTTTTTGCTCCAAGTCAATCCTCGGTGATGAACGGCTATCTCGCCAGATCTGAGAGGATTATAAAAAAAAAAATAGTTCTAAAAATTTTTTTAAGACTAGTTTTGTACTTCATACCGAGTAATTCATTCCCGTAATTATTCGTAATTTAATCGGCTCATTTTGTACTTTCATTATAATTACGTAATTCATTCCGATTTTATTTTTTAAATAGTTTCAAAAATTTTGCTTTTAAATTATGTAATTGTTAACTGCTCTCAGTTGTTATTATGTAATTATGTAATTTGTTGTTATTATGTAATTTGTTATTATTATGTAATTTATTCCTATTTTCGGTAATAATTAATTTTTTTTTGTTTTACGCAAATATCAAACGAAATGTAACGCATTCCCGTAAGTATTTGTTAATTAATCTTCTAATTATCTTATGTTATGTCATTGAATTAATTTAAGAAATTCAGTGTTAAATGCAACTTTGCCGTCAAAGTACAACAAATGTAATTAAATCAGATTGCACACCAGTGGGCCCCACCAAAAACGAATTAAAAAAAAAAAAGCATTGTGCATGATGACGTGGACACACATAAACTCTTTAAATGCATCTGAATTAATAAAGATAAGATTTGTGATAACATTATATTTATTATCTACTGTAATTTGTGTACAAGTATTAACAAAAATAATTCCTATAATATATTTAGGGTTATGAATGACTATTATATCCTTTTCATTTTTCTATTTTGTTACATATTGATTAAATCCTCTTAAATTAATAATTCAAATGGTCAACATTTTCCGCATATTCAATTCATAGTCGTACTCTACCAAGTCCTTTGTCCACCATCCTCACTTTAAAAAATGGGCAATTTCAGGTCGTTTCTTTTCTACCAAGAAAACGAACAAGCTTAACAAACTTCTCTTTTGTCTCTCAGACAAATGATCAAACACTTGGTGTGCACACTATACTACTCCATAAAACTTCATCAAAATTCCAGAAATTTGTATAGATTAAAATCATGGTTCTGCCATTGTTAAAGCTTGGTACACTTGCTTTACGTACATTAAGCAAACCCATTGCTGTTCGTCTCAAACAACAAGCTGGTTTTCACCCTCAATTTCGTCAATTCATCATTAATATTGCTCAAGTATGAACTTTTTTATTTGTTTTTCGTTATTTAATTCTTCAATTTTCTTTATTTTTGGGTTGCATTTTGTTTAAAAGTTGATATTGTTTGGGTATGTGGGTACAATTAGTCTTGTGTAAGGCTGCCTTACACGAGCACGAGGGGTGCGTAAAACTGATCCAAAACACAAGAAAACATGACCCTGAGTAATGTACAAGTAGTTATCAAGGGAACCGTTTTACCATATACTTGTGTAAGGCCGCTTTACACACAGGTACTTGTGATGTAGGTATTGTGAGTCATGTTTTATGCTTGATTTTTGATGTGATTAGTTGTTGAATTTGTTTTTTGTGATTAGATGTTTGGTGGGTAGTTGACCATTTGAATTATTGATTGAAAAGTTTGCATCTTTGGTGATTTTTCTGAGTATGTTCATGGTGATCGATGTGAATCGAATACTGAGTCATGTCGAATGCACCGTTGCAGAAATACTTCCCATTTTTCCCTTTGTGTAAGATTTGAATAGTAAGGATACATGGATAGATAATTAGATAATTAGATATACCAATTCTGGTAATGCAAGTGATCCACTTGGTCTTCTAGTTTAAGTTATCTGAACAAAAATGGAGGATAGTGAACTAGTGAAGTAGTTTTGATCAAAGAAAAAAGATGAGGCAAAAAGGTGAAATTTCAACCCAAAGAGCATAAACATTTGCAAAGTCTTTCTGAACCAACCATATAGTGAAAAATGGAAGGTAATATGACTTTGTTCAGTTGAGTTAAACTCGATTGCAAAGAACATGGCCTTTCCAAGAAGTTGAATTTGACGAGGATCATGATGGCACACATTGATCTGTAGAGCATAATTTTAATATGTAATGTTGATAGATCAGTTGGAACTTGAAATTCATGTTAAGTATGATTATTTGATCCGACATATGTTAGGCAGGATGCCTAAAGTGTTTTACAGTTTAGCATGACACTGATTGTTTTGAACATTATGTTACACCTTTACTGAAGTAGCCTTTACTGTTGGCGAGAGGAGATGTAGTAGATAAAGGAGCACACATATGAAATACCGAAATTTGAGAGGTTTTACTTGTTTGGAACTCAGAGGTGGGTTAGGAATTTAGGATAGAGTTATCAAAAGTAAATTAACTCTGTCAGAATAAGCTTTGATGGACTTGGGAAGTTCAACAACAACAACATTACCCCAGTGCCTCAATGGCTCCCGCAAATTGCGGGGTAAGGTGGGGTCGGATGTACGCAGCCTTACCCTTGTGTTAGCAACACAAAGAGGCTGTTTCCGAATGACCCAAGATGAAAATTGCGTTGAGAACTGCATCGAAGGACCGCTACTTCACAAAAGAAAGAAGCGCAGCCAATTTAGTGAGCCATTTTGATTTATTCCATTATAATCCATAATCAAAGAGTAATGAGTCTTTGGCTCCCTTGGAAATATGGAAAAACTTGGGAGGTTCAAGAGTAAGTAAAAAGTTCAGAACTTCAGATCATAGTATTATACTTCATTGCACCGCCATTGCCGTAATATATTTACGGAACATGGTACGATACTAAGATCTCAAATAATGAAGAAACAACCATTTTGAAGACCTTGGCTGTTACATCACTTGAAGGGGGGATAATGTGATTGGTTTAAACTTATAGGAGAAAAGAAAAGGAAAGATGATAATTTTAGCTTAAGCAAAGTGTCTAAATGAGTGATGGTCTACCATATACATTGTCTTAGAAACTGCAGTTGGTCTTACATGAGACGTCTCACATATGAGACCAACTTAAATCCTTATGGTCTCTTCTATTATTTGTAGGGTGAATGCGTTTGTCACATATACAAGGCCGATTCGTCTAAGTTTTTGTGTGTGCAAATTCTACTAATTGAGAAGTTAGAGTCCCATGGTTACCGAATTCGCTCGGTACCCTACGAATTGTTAATTGTTAAAAGCGAATTCTATTATGTTGCTTACTGAAAATACATATAACACACATTCTATAAGAGCGAATCGCGAATTGGTAAGGACGTATTCATAGCGAATTCGGTAACCATGAGTTAGACCATCGATTATGATTGATAATTTTCTATTGATATGTTTTGCGTGAACTGATATACTTTCTAGGTTGAGCATATTGTGTGAAATAAAATCATGTACTCATTGTATATATTTCCTTCATCTTTTAGTTATTATCACGAACAATATTAGTGTCATTATTTGACTTAGTATTGGTGACATTGTAAGCTCTTAAACCGGTATCAAATAAAATAACCTATTTTGAGTAATCAAGCATATCTCTTAGGAGACACTTCCCCATTGATCACATGTAGAACCATCTCGGATACTCGCATAGTGTGATAGCCTTCCTTTTGCTCTTTTGTGCATGTTTTTTAATAGAATTTAACATTTTTTTTGGTGTTTAATTGTTTGGTAATTTAGGCGAATCATCGATTTACAACAACATTGCAAAGACGGATTTATGGTCATTCAACGGATGTTGAAATTCGCCCACTAAATGCGGAGAAAGCTGTTCAGGCTGCATCTGATCTTATTGGTGAAGTGTTTATCTTTCTGGTAAATTTTCTTTTTCTTGAATCATCCATTTAATCCAGTGTCTGGTTTCATCTTCCTTGTGCCATCTATTTCACATGCCTCTTCCTAATGTAACTAGATACATGCAACCACTCTCGAATTATTGTTGATACAATAGACCTTTGATATGCCTTCGTTGGTGTGACTTTGGTTATTTTTATATATCATATTGGTTTTATAATGACAAAAGATGATTGAAACTCTTAGTTTTGGGATTACTTAAGTAAAAAAAAAATAACAAAACCATTCAGTTTTTTTCAAGTGCTCGCCCTAGATATATTGGTGTCTACTGTCTAGTGACGAAATGGATTATTAGGATGACTATACACTTTTAGCTGAATAAAATTGCTTAGTAATTCTTGATATCAGGCTTTCTGGCTATCTAGGCATAATCGAACATCAAGACCCAAGGATCTACAGAAATTGGGGTCTCTAGTCATGTGCTCATCTGTGAGCTAATTTTCTCACTTACAAGCCTAGAGGGTTGCTCCTCCAGTTTTACATTCGTTTCACGAATTAATATTTCATAATTGGTTTAATTTTGTAACACAAATGGAAAAGCTAAATGGCTCTTCTTCAAATCTATCATGATCTTAAGTAGCTTGTTTGGTTGACAAACAAAATAATCCATCATGCCTACTCGAATTTGCAAAGATGTCACAAAGTAGTCATTAGTCAGGTCTCTTGAAGGTGTAATACATCATCCATGTTCGGTCTTCGGGTGCAGTTAATTGAACTTTAAATAATTATCATAAGTTATATACAGGTTGCTGGAGCTGCAGTGATATTTGAGGTGCAGAGAAGTGCAAAATCTGACGCTAAAAAGGAAGAAAAGCGGAAGCAAGAACTGGAGGTAATGTAAAGTTACACTGGTTTAATTTACTCTCTCTTCTGTGATCTGCAGCAGGGATAGTTTTTTTTTCTATATAATATCATCCCAGAGTTAAGTGCTTCCACAAGTGGAGAAAAGGGTTAAATGTAAGCAACCTTACCCCCAGTGTTAACAACACACACATACGTTATTTTTGGGATTACCCATGAGGCCATGATATTTTTCAAGGATTACATAAAATGAAAAGTGAGCCATTTTGTGTTATTCCATCTTGTATGATTTATTCGCTGTGGCTTAGTCTACAGTTTCTACGAAAGAGTCATACTTCATAAATTAATCTGTTCGATTATGAAAGGCATAATAGTAGTTTCTCTTACCATTTGCCTTGGTGCCCTGTCATGTCTAGCTTGCTTCATTTTTAATTGCATCAATAGACTTTAACTTTCGGATAGCCTGTGTCAGATATTGAATAATTAGCTTCTCAGTGAGTCAAGTTTATTTATTTATTTTATTTTTTCGGTGCCTTTGTGAGGTAGAATAGCTCATTCATACAGGCAGGGATTCTATGTCACAGCATGTAATAAGATTGGACCTATGCCCTGATTAATGTGAATTTGGATCCAAATGTATGCATACGGCCATACGGGTAAATTAAGTACAGTTCTTATGCTTCAGTCTTTCAGATTAGTTTGCTTGTGAAGTTAGTTGGGTTATGCCTTGCAAATCGCAATACCGGTGGTAAAGGTTTGGAGCTAATGACGTTCTGGCGTGTGGCTCTAGTAAAAGTGACCCGGTGGCTGTATCTAAGTGATCATGGTCCTTCGAAGGAGGGGAGGAATCTTTGTTATTTAGTTAGGGGGTCTGCCTTTACTGATTGAATTCATTACATTCATTTATGTTCATAAATTATAACTTGGCCTCCCTTGGCTCAATGGTTGAGTGGTAAAGAATCAAACTTGAAGTCAAAAGAACAAACCTTGTCCACCTCTACCTTTTCGCTCCAAGGTTTGCCTCTGCTTTTACACCTAGAAAAGGTAGAACATGATTAAATCACTCTTGTAAACTAGAAGAGTAGAACTTGTGTGGAAAGGTCGTATACATGGATTCTTATGGTGCCGAAAGTTTTGCTTGCAATTTCTGTGTTTACATCGTTTTGAGAAAGTGGATTGATGATGATTTCACATACGAAATGTCAATTGTGCAATTTGACTCTCCATAGAAGAAAGTTCGGACCTTTATTTTTTCTTAGGCCTTCTTTCAAGATCTATAATTTCCATCCCTCCATGTTTCACCTCAATAATATCTTTAGCTCAAGCTTTTTGAATGTGTTCTGCCAGAAGATTTTTTTATTGTTCTGAATGTTCCGAGGCTATATTGGTTGATTGTAAAGATTGATTATTCTATCTAAAAAGCATATTTTCTTGTGACGAATGGTGGCAATCGTTGTTTAGTACCCTTTTCTAAATGGGAGTCCCACGGATAACTTAGGATTCTATTCCAACGAAATATTGCTTTATCGAGTAATTGACAAAGTTCTTTTAAAAGGGAATTTTTTTTAATGCTGTGTGAAATTTCATTCACGTAGTAATCCGTACAGTTTAGTAGATTGGCTATGAAATATGATGGACCAAAGGAAAATGGCTCGCTAAATTGCTTATACTTTCATTATTAGCAAGTCGCAGACCATAGTTGTAAACTTGTAATGAGATGAGACAAGGAAGGAGTGCGTACATTAGACCATCCATTCCTCGTCATGGTGTAAAGGTATAATAGGGGTAATGCTGTTGTATCTTATGTGAATTTTGATTTGCTTAGTGTAAAACCCAAGCGACCTTAGTGTGACCTCAATGGATATATGAACGCAATAGCTTGTAACACCTGACCCGAGTGATCCATTTGCCATGTCTGTTTAACTATACTACCTTGAGGTTTGAGTTTCTCAATGAGATTCCATGTTTATCTTTTAGACATTAAGACAACGAGACGAAGTTTTATCCAAAGAACTGGAGGATCTCAAGCTGAAAATTGTAGAACTAGAGAAGCTAGCCAGGGGACAAGGCATTACTGGCCTTTTCAGCTTTAAACATGCTCAACCAGATACTGCAAAATCAGCAACTGCTGCTTGAAGTCTTCAACTGACAGAGCGTATTCACTATTCTGTGAGTAACTCCACCTGCGGCGGCCTTCAATATTCTTTTCTTAGCTTCGATGTGTCACATAATTTTACGGCCTCTATCTTCTCTGTAAACCGTTACTATGATTAGAACTCCAAAATGTGGATTGACATAGACTTTTGAACTGGTTTATGCTGTCATGCTCATGCAGTTGCTGTTTTAGCATGCTGCAGCCCTGAGATTTCTTCATAATTACTTGTAATAACTACTGATTTTCTCAATAAGAGAGTAAAGGAATATAAGAATCGAATATTCAAAGTTGAAAATATTATAAACTTAATGAATGCAATTATTTAAATTAAACACGATAGTATAAAAAACTCGTTTATTTTACTTAAACGAAATTAAAATTTAGTAATTTTATTAGTATTAAACGTCATCTTCTTCCTTCTTTTCTTCATTTTCTCGTGAACTTCTCCGTTCTTTTCTTCATTTTCTTCTTGTTCTTTTTTTTTTTCCTCCTTAAACGTCGTCTTCTTCCTTCTTCCGTGTTCTAACCATAGATATTATTACACAGTAGATATGCAGTCCATAGTTGTACTACCTAACACCAACTCCTAGCTTAATAACTTAATTAAAGCTGTCTTGAGGTAAACTTAATAGACTTAGCAAGTACGGAAGTAGCCAGGTATACATCCTACAGCAAAATATACGACACTTGAGAATCCCGAAACCAAAGCCTCTTATTTATATGAAACGGAGGTTCCTAGATGAAGTGTTGAAGGGCGGTAAGTATACTCTCGCCTTACTAGCTCCACACATTCACGATCTGCAACAAGTTGCAAAACCCGATAAAATTAGTCCCCCAAAATATAGAATGTTTGTCAGGAAGAGCGTATATAGGGAGTACACTAAAGCAGAGAAGAGTGTTAGCTTGTTCCTCGGTCAGGGATACGAAGAAGCATGTGTTCATGGGTGTATGTATCATGTCTCCGGAACTACAAATTCAACCACCAAAATAAAACAAACAAACAAACAAATTGACAAAATCAAAATATGTTCAAAACGATGCCAGACATACCTGCCACTGCCAGCATCTTCCACCAATTTGATTTATAGCTCGTTTACAGCATCAGTAATGGTTTTATACTGCTTGGTATACTTGCGTTTCACATGGACATAATACTGAAATTAACGAAAGGAGAGAAAGCCGCGAGTGAGCCAGGTAGTAGCTACTAGCTAGCATTGGCAGTTTAAAGGAAGAGAGCATAAGTGTGTAGTTAGTGCAATGTAATTCAAAGGAATACCTCAATCAGACCTCCATTGTTTTCCTTGGTCTCTGCACATAGACCGTAAACCATGTTAGAATTTATCGAGTTAAGATTAGCCGAATAATGCAAGTATGACATAATATACATTTTGTGAGGAAGAGTATTTCATCTTTAAATTAGCAAAAATAGCAGGTAAATCATACTGTTACCATCCCGATCAATTGTTTATGTTCTTTGTGAGCGTTATTTTAATCAAAGACATCGTTCTATTCTATGGTTAATAAAGTATCCAATGATTTAAGTACCATAAAACTAATCAATAGAAACGGCAAAAATATATGGATGAAAAAACCAAAATTACCTTGGTTATTGTCAAAGAGATTAGGATGAAGGGATTGCAGATGAAAAGCGATTTCGGCGTTGTGGGTAGGTACCGAATTTTCAATAAGTCTTGCCGGAGACATGTAACATTTCATCACAAGCCGAATACGGAGTAAAATGTGACTCATTTAAGACGAAAATGTAACCATTTTTTAGATAAAAAGTTACCGGAACAATTTTATTGGTCACATTTTCATCTTAATTGGGGCACATTTGGGACGAAAAGTGTCCGTCTTCAATAAGAATTGGTGCTGAATTTATATATGGTGAGGTTCCAGACTAATTATTATCGCAAATTTTACATTCGTTTCACGAATTAATATTTCATAATTGGTTTAATTTTGTAACACAAATGGAAAAGCTAAATGGCTCTTCTTCAAATCTATCATGATCTTAAGTAGCTTGTTTGGTTGACAAACAAAATAATCCATCACTAGTTTAGACCTCGTGCAAGCAATGCATGCACGGTATATAAAGGATGCCTACTCGAATTTGCAAAGATGTAACAAAGTAGTTATAGTCGGGTCTCTTGAAGGTGTAATATATCATCCATGTTCGGTCTTCGGTTGCAGTTAACTGAACTTTAAATAATTATCATTAGTTATATACAGGGATATTGCTTTATCGAGTAATTGACAGAGTTCTTTTAAAAGGGAATAATTTTAATGCTCTGTGAAATTTCATTTACGTATTAATCCGTACAGTTTAGTAGATCTGCTATGAAATACGATGGACCAACGGAAAATGGCTTTATACTTTCGGTATTGGGAAGTCGCAGAGCGTAGTTATAAACTTGTAATGAGATAAGACAGAGAAGGAGTGCGTACATTCAACCATCCATTCCTTGTCATGGCCAAAAGTTTGCAATACCCGACCCAAGTGATCCATTTACGGAGTGAACTGTTTAACTATACTACCTTGAGGCTTGAGTTTCTCATCAGAGAGTTTCCATCAAGGCAAAGAGACCAAGTTTTATCCAAAGAAGTGGAGGATCTCAAACTAAAAATCATAGAACTCGAGAAGCTAGCCAGAGGACAAGGCATCACCGGCCTTTTCAGCTTTAGACATGCTCAACCAGATACTGCAAAATCCGCAATTGCTACTTGAATTCTTCAATTGACTGCATGCATTTTGTGAGTAACTCCACCTGCTGCCTGTAACATTCTTTTCTTATATTCGATTTTTCAGGCGGTTTATGGCTCCAATCATCTCCGTAAATTTGTACTGCGATGTATTATGCTGTCATGCTCATGCAGTGCTGTTGTGGCATTTTGCAGTCCTGAGATATTACTACTTGTGATAACTACTGATTTTCTCAGTAAGTGCAAGTGTATTCAGAATCATTTCTTTTTTTGCCAGTACTGTAGTATCGATCCCGGCAAAGTTTCATTATTCTTTGGCTTTGGAATAATGATGGAATAAAGGAAAATATTCATCAAAATGATTGCTCTTTTTATGGTATGATATACGAGTTACGAGTTACGACTAATACGAGTTGGTATTCAGCTGATGCAACTTATAACGTGATTTCCGTTATGAATCATCCAGCAGTTCGATAATAGTACTATGTTTGCACCAAGTTCCGCATATGTAGATAGTAGACCCGACAAAATTGACCCGACCCGACCCGAACCAATATAGTCATATCCGAATGTTTATCGCTGCGATTTCTTGCAAATTCAATCCGGCCGACTCGTTTGCCAGGTCTACAAAGGCTCATGAGAATCGAGCCCTACTCATGGAGATAAAGAGATAAACTATGACATTGCCATATGATTTTCATGCTAAATTATGAGGCGATATGTCATGGAAAAATAGAGAATCAAAATAATATGGTAAAATGTTAGTGGGGTGTTCCTTTATTCGATTTTTGACTGGTACAGATGATTCATTGAAAAATTGAACGGTTTATGTTCTTTCTCTGTGAATTGTACTAGATACAGTAACATCATTCGTCAATCAATAGGTCTCTTTTAAGACGGACATACCCATTTTAAGATTAAAGCAGGACATACCCATTTTAAGATTAAAGCAAGATATACCCATTTTACGATTAAAGCGGATCGAATTGCACTCCATTTGTATAAATGTGACAACTTTTTTATTAATCTCAATTTTCAATGCCTTTGGTTGTTGTCTTATTTGTTTTATTTAACCCGTTTGAAATTTAAGACGAACCCGACCGTCTTGGACAAGAATTTTGTGTTAATCAACTGGAACCTCTTATTAATTAATCCCATTCATATTCCTTTGGAATAAGCATAAACTTGTGTGTTGGACCAGAAAAGGGTGATCACTAAGGATGCATATCATATACATTGACAATTGGATAAGGTTTGTATGATCAAATTTAATGATTCTTGTTACTATTTTACTAATATGAATTTGATATTTGCAAATTGAATGCAATGGAATCAACATAATAAGCAAATTATTATGCTTGTCATCTTAATGTCAACTATGGAGCTCAAGAGTATAGAGTTGGCAAAATCCGACTAGGTCCGGCTAGGAAGAAGCACTAGTTAGACCGAGACTCAAATTAGCCAATGCGCTTTATTGAGCGACAAAAGTCTAAATTTCACCATTGTACATTGTGTACGTACCTCAATAAGGAAAAGTAAATAAATGATCGGAAAATAATTAAACAAACAAATCAGAGTGTATAAAACCATGCAACATGGTAGGGCATTTATTCCCAAAATTTGTTATAATGACAATAAATTCATTATTACTCCTATTACATTGCACCATCAATATCAATATCAATATCAATATCAATATCAATATGGCCATAAAACCACTCACCATTAATTAGCACATAGTTATAACTTATGGAAGTTATAACTCCTAAAATAGGACCAAAATTAATGAATTCATTACATAAATTTTATCAAAAACACACACACACACAAAAGAAACACCTTTATTGGTCTCATCTTATGAAAGAATCTAATTTCTTTTACTCAAAAAATCAATTCATTCACAACCAAAATTTCTTGAATTCTCTGCAAAGGTGAAGTCTACCGATTAAAATATGGGTAACATTATTAGGGATCTTAGGTTCAAGCACTCTTAAGAGCAATGAGCAATCTTGTAGGGTTATTTATGACTCGACACTATCACATAAACTCTGGAGTTTACCCAGTGCATATAAACCTGAAAAAATTGACCCGATCTTATAAACCGACCCGCATAATCCGATCAGACACCCAAATTGAGGACCTAAGTTTGTCCCGTAAGTCCGTTACCCTAATTGAGCTAACCAATATGATTCGGTCCGAATGTTTATTGTTACAAGCAAATCATTATTCCTAAAGAACTTAATGACAATAGACCGAAAAATGATCCAACCCGAATTATTGCAAACACAAACATAACTGGACCCAAGATGTTATGATCGAATCTGGTTGATCTGTAACCAGGTTTAGTACATGACAAAAGATAGTGGCCCTATTTGGCAAATAGCAGAAGCAGATTCATGATAGCAAATAACGTTAGCAGAATGCGTTTAACAGATTTTACTTTTTAGTAGCAGGTTTGACTATCAAACAAATTAGAAGAATTAGAAACAATTTTTCTAACATGTGTTATTGTGTCCTAAGGACACATGACAAGAAACCATATAAGGCAATATTTTCAAGATTCCTTCACTAAAATGGTAAGAATGAGAATATCTTTCTATTTCTCATGATCGAATCTTAAATATATTTTCTTAAATGACATCTTATCGTGTGCCCTAGGTCACACACTACAAAAGCTGAATTAGAAAAGGGTGTTTGGTAATTAACAGATTTAAGGACAATTAGAATGGTTTCGTGAATAAATTGAATTTGCTAATGCAATATGCTGCATGCTAATAGCAGCATATTGAAAATAGTAGATGTTTTGTCAAACTGCTAATTATGCTGAAATTAGTACTGAATATACTATTTACCAAAATTACAGATTTCCTCGCAATCAAACAAAATTCCATGATTTAAAATTGACATTATTATCTTAAATAAATTGCATTTATTACATAATTCTCACACCCATTTCACATTTTCACCTATGTCCAAGTGCCCAAAGAATCTCTAGCTATTGTTTATTGGAGTATTCCCAAATAGTATTTCCTTTCATTATTTTATTATTATTCAACAAAAACACACTCAACTCAACCATCATTTCTCTCTTTTTTTCCACTTATTACAATACCTTACACTTTCTGGATTCTCATACACCAAAATTTCACTTTTTTCTCAATCTCTTGGTGAGCATCCATTTTTCTCCCCCACATCTTTTTATTCCTTCTTACCCTTTTATTTTACTTATAATATCTTGTGATTTTTTTTGTTCATTTTCATATTTATTCATTGTTATACTCATTTAAATCATACCCTTCTGCTTATTTTGAGGTTTTGCTTTCTTTTTTTGCTGTAAGTTTGGAAATTTGATTGTTACTTTAGTGTTTGATTGAGATTATTGTGTTATACCCTAATTTTTGTATTTGGGTTTTCTGGGTTCATGATCATTTTCCCTGAGTTTAAGTTATTGTTGTAAATTTGGAGTTAGATTGTTTATTTGTATTGAATTTCATGTGTGAGTTGTAGGATTTTTAACGATTGCTAGTTTTGATTATACTGTTGATTTGAAGGGGTATTTTGTTGTGATCAACCTGTGATAATTCAGTTAATTATGTTGTTGTTTTTGTTTATTTGGCTGAATTATATTGAGTTGAATTATGATTGTGATTATCCATTCTATTTCGTGGCGTTTTCGATTCCAACTTGATTGGTTGATCCTCCCCATTTTTGCATTTGTGACATTACCAGAGCATTTCTCGGTATCGGATCTCCTGTATCTCATGGGGCTAGTATTGTTGTTACATTTGATGTTTTACAGGAGCATGTATCACTACTAATTGTCTACTATCTTTTGTTGCTTAAGCGGCTTGTTCAAAACAATATTACCTCAATGTCTCACTGACATAAAGAGGTTGTTTCCAAATTACGTCGAGAATTGCATTAAAGGACGGATACTTACTTCATAATAGAAAGAAGTGTAGCCACTTAAGTGAATCGTAAATATAAATTATGTGTTTGTCTTTGCATGTGAATCATGTGTTTGATGTTTTTAAATGTTTTTTGCCTCAGGATGTTTGATTAATATCTATTTTGTAATCTCACATGTATGAAGTTTGACTGATTGAATCTATTGGGTATATTATCTTTTGAGGTTCTATGAAGTTTACTTACTGTATTTTGATAGTTGACACGTTAGTCAAGCTTCCCTCATTATTTGTGATCTCAATTCTCAAAATGTAGGTTTCTGCTATAGAGTTGGCAACTTTCAATGAGAAAGGTTTTGAAGAGAAACGGCTGCAAGTCAGCATCTCACCAGTTCTTTAAGGATAGGGCAAAGAATAGGGTGGATGATCTTCAAATGATGTTTTCAGATCTGCAGTCAGCAAGGAAGGAGAGCCGTACTGTCGAGGCCACCGTTCTCGAAGAGCAGGTCTATCAAATGTTACGAGAATGGAAAGCCGAACTTAATGAGCCCTCTCCAGCATCTTCTTTGCAAGTTAGAACATAAACTATTTAGTGATTTCTGTTTTTAGTATTTATAGTTGAGGTTTGCTTGAAACATGGGGTTAATTTTTACTAGAGTTATTTTACGCGATATAAAAGAAATATGGAGGTAACGATGGTAGTGGAAGGAGGTCGGGAGGAAAAGAGTACAATAATTACTTATCGACTTTCCCTCTAGGGTGATGCATTACCTCTAAATTTTCGAGGTAGCAGTCCCCTAACACACCCTTTTCCTCCTTTCAACACTATCAGTTTCTCTTGTTTTCCGTTATGTTGGGATCTATTTACCTACCCTAGTAATACCAACACTTAACAAACAAGCTCTCACGAGTGATCAAATTCTGACTGATACTGTCTCGTGTAGAATGATAGCCTTGGCACATTCTCTACCGACATTTATCGGCTGCTGCATCTTTGTGATGAAGAAGATGATGCTACCAGTCCATTTGAACTGTCAGCTCCGAAGCCAGAACCTGATATTCAAAATTTTCAATCTGGACGTGCCATTGCCATTCAAGAGGTAGGATACTTTTTTCTTGGCTGGTTGCATGGTTCTTTTGAACATGGATAAATGTGCCATTTGGCACTTTGATCTTTTCTTTTGATCTGAATTCAAATGAATATTCTGTTCAATTTTCACTTGGTTCCTGAAAAATTATATGAATATTTATTTAGATGAAGTGTATCGGAGTATTATTTGTTTCAATGTGCTTGTAATTCTGAACCCCTTCTTGTGTGGAGAAGGCGTAACAGTTACTCACCTTCCTAGACCATGTATGATTTCCTTCTATATGATTTACACTGATTGCTATGGAGAACCTTCTCTTAGACAGTGCGACCTTGAGGTTATGAGACCATCACACTTAAAGATAACTGTTTGAAGTTCTAAGACAATTTCGAATAATCAAATATTAGAATGTGTCAACATTCTTCCCACTTGTCAAATTTGACCATAACTGTGACGGTTAGGTTGGCTTACTATATTCTGCCATTGCGGTTTCATTTGTGCTTTATCTAATAATTTTGTGGAATGCTTTGTGCTTTACTCTGTTCGGTCCATAGTATTGGCGTGACTTTGATAAATGGGATTGCTTCTTTGTTGGGTGCGGTGGAAAGGTTGTAGTAGGAGAGTTCTCAATTGCAATCAGCGTAAGTTATATAAGACATGGTCTAAGAATGAGAAATACCGCATACAGGACCAGTTTTCAGTGACTTCTGCGGGAGACGGACGGTCTCATGTGAGACTAACCCAAATACATATGCATTACTTATTTCATACAGGGGTAAATGAATTGGTCTCCACCAATTATGTCGTGACACGAAACATGCTATAAGGGATTCCTATAATTTTCGCATTATTTTGACATCCTGGAGTTTATTTACCATCTAGAAGCAGATACTGTTTCAAAGTTGCTTCTGTTTTGGCTAAAAACAAATGAAAGGCACAAATAATATTTCTTTCACATGATTTACTGTAGTGGTTTGGCCTCATCTCCCACTTGTCTTTTGGCTTCTTAGTAACACACTTCCCTGTCAGATTTTGCAGAAGATCGATCTTAGCATGTATCTTTTTTAGTCGATTGACACGACACTAGCACTTTCTGCGAGTAATGCATACATATCGCTCTTAGCAAACCATTATAGTCCATTCTCGGACCTCAAGGTCTAAAACGAGTGATCTTCATTGCTTATAAGTTTATAACTACTGGGTTTTGTTTTATTGCTCTGATATGGTATCTAGTCGTCTAGCTAATAAATTATTTATTGACCGTTGTATCCAATTGATAATAAAGTTCTTTTCCTTGCAACAAAAGTTCAGAGTCAGCATTGACATTATGGTTGACTTTGTGGCTTTCTTACAACAGGAACTTGATGTGAAGCATGGGCCCGAGGTGCAGAATCGCTCTGCGGTGGATCAATGCAAAGAGTCTCCTGGATTTCAAAGTTTGGTGACTACCAATATGGATATGGCAACAACTCAATTGGATTATAACCAGTTCAATCTCCATCTCGATCTTGAGCACCATTACTTGAATGGATATCTTGGGATCGGTGTAGACACGACAAATCCCATTTCAGGATTCCTTCCCATTATATGTCCCCCTCCTTCAGCATTCTTGGGTCCCAAATGTGCTCTCTGGGATTGTCCTCGGCCTGCTCAAGGAGCCGACTGGTGGCTAGACTATTGTAGTAGTTTTCATGCTACTCTTGCACTCAATGAAGGTCCACCTGGAATGACTCCTGTCCTACGACCTGGAGGCATTGGCCTGAAGGATGGTTTGCTTTTTGCTGCTTTGAGTGCCAAGGTACAAGGAAAAGATGTTGGCATTCCGGAATGTGAAGGGGCAGCAACAACCAAATCCCCTTGGAATGCCCCTGGTATCTATCTTCATCCGTGTGTCTTTGTTTTTTTCGTCCTGTATCTATTTTATATTTCCTTTCACGTCCTATATTTACATTTTCCTAATGTAGCATGAATTGGGATCAGGGTATTTATAATGAGTAGGTTAGAGTGTAATAATGGTTGGGTCCATCGATCAGCATGGTTTCAACTCGGGAAATAATGGGGCATAATAGCCTTTAATACATCAGACTCTAAACCAGAACACAAATTCTCGTATGAGACCGTTTCATAATACGATTATCGTGAGACCGTCTCATAGAAGTCTGATTGAAACCGGAAACATAAAGAAATGGCCAAGACAGGCAAAAGGGAATAATTAAACATATTGGTGAGACAAACGTAGTAAATGAATGTGTAATTTTTACTGTAATTCTGATATATGCTCGTTATGTTTTCCGTGTGTTAATTATTGCAGAGTTATTTGATCTCTCGGTTCTTGAAGGCGAGACAATTAGGGAGTGGCTCTTTTTCGACAAGCCTCGCAGAGCATTTGAGAGTGGGAATAGAAAGCAGAGGTCCTTGCCAGATTACAGCGGCCGAGGTTGGCACGAGTCAAGAAAACAAGTTATGAATGAGTTCAATGGGCTGAAGAGATCTTATTATATGGACCCACAACCGCTAAATATTTATGAATGGCATCTCTATGAGTACGAAATCAATAAGTGTGACGCTTGTGCCCTCTACAGATTGGAACTTAAGCTCGTGGATGGTAAGAAGACACCTAGAGGCAAAACATCACAAGATTCCCTTTCTGAGCTGCAAAAGAAGATGGGAAGGCTTACTGCCGAATTTCCACTCGACAACAAACGGCCACTGAAAGGGAGTGCTAAGATTAATGGCAAAGATGGTATCGGAAACCTCTCTGCTCCTAACCGGTCGGTGGGTCCTGATGAAACGTTTGAGTTCGGAGCTAGTGCACCATATGGATACCTTGTTGAGAATATTAGTGGGTATTATCTTAAATAGTGGAAGAGAAATTGAAGGACCTGAAAAGGTATAGTTGGTGGATTTTGTTCATCTACTAACAGCTACATTTTAGCCGGGACTCCGGGAGGCATCTTCAATAACATTAATCGGAACCTCGATTTTTACCCATATGAGGATCTTGTAAATATATTGCCAATTTATAACTGAGACAATTGCCTCTTCCGTTTCTGGAGCATATCCTGACCAGTGAAAGCGGCGAGACTCGAGATGTGTTTCAGACCGCATGAACTGCTGATATTGCTATTTGAACATTCATGTTATGAAGTCTTAACAAGATTGCTGTTACATTCTGGTTGTAATGTTTAACACTAGCAGGTGTCTTACTTGCTCTTCATTCCTGCATATTACTAAAAGATTACAGGAAGTTTACCCTTGTTGGTTGAGTATAGGTGCATGAATCGGTTACATTTTGAAAGTTTCACTCTTTGCTTGTACTCCTTAATTTTGCGTTCTTCCTGACACACCGTGATTTGAGAGGTTAATGTTTTCGGTTGTCCGACTTGGCGCAAATCACAATCATGATTGTGTGAAACTGTCATATACTCATATACCTTATATCACCAATGACGGATTATGCTCCAAAGCTGTTGGGAAATAAACAGCTGCCCACCGCCAGGCAGCGGAATTTGAATTTTAGATCACGAGCATGCCATGTCAGGAAATAAACAAATGAAAGGGAGTCAGTTGATTTCCAAATGAGAACAATACAGTTGTATATGGTCAGGTGTTCGATTCTCAGTTCTCACAGCATCATGGTATCAATTCCTGCATCCATATTTAAGGTCTATCTTCCCAAATCACAGCTGAAATTATCAATGTCACTTCACTGGATTTACGGAAGGGAAATAACGTAACAGCCGCTTAAAATTCCATGTATTAAAAAGCTTATTTTGCAACCGCTCCCCTGAATTACAATCAACTAAATGATTAATCGTTAATCATGTAGGAAATATAACTTATCTGACCAACAATGACCTTAAATCGAGACGCTGTGTAAGACATTTAAGGTAGAACACTTGTCCCACATTGGTAGAATAGTGGGGGTGTTACTACCTTATATATGGGAGTGAGTTATCTAGTGTTAACTAGATAATAGT